>JAFELO010000078.1:28240-46769 GCA_017140195.1 Eumaeus atala
CTACGTCATACATGTCAATAGTGTAACTAATACAATAAAACACTGCAGTAGCTATTTGTACGCAGATGATATGTGCTTGTTGTATGGAGACAAGGATGTTAAAACTATGGAAAATAAAATACAGGAAGACTTTCATATCGTTGTAAAATGATCACATGATACGGGTATTGTTATAAACAGAAATAATACTTAAATTATTAAGATATATGCACCATACAAACATATATGCACCATACAGACATATATGCACCATACAAACATATATGCACCATACAGACATATATGCACCATACAAACATATATGCACCATACAAACATATATGCACCATACAAACATATATGCACCATACTAACATATATGCACCATACAAACATATATGCACCATACAAACATATATGCACCATACAGAAGACATATGTGCACCATACAAACATATATGCACCATACAAACATATATGCACCATACCATACAAACATATATGGACCATACAAACATATATGCACCATACAAACATATATGCACCATACAGACATATATGCACCATACAAACATATATGCACCATACAAACATATATAGAATGAAACCCTAAATATAATTTGCCACTCCTTTATTTATTCCGGCGTAAAAAATAATAGTAATTGTAACAGTTTAGAGGAAGTTTTACAAATAAAATATCTTGGTCACACGGTAGATAATATTTTTTTGAAAATTTATGTAAATAATGTTAGTAGTTAACCTAAATAGTTTTAGGAAAATTGTATCTTATTAGTAACATAGTAAGGCGGGTAATCTGCAGCACTGCATTGTATCTACTACGCACTGGTGGATGCCACAATTAGCTATGGATTAATTGATATGGCCTCACTTTTGAGACATATTTAAAACAAATTAAAAATATATAACTAATAATTATAAAGAAATTAGCAAGAAAAAAATTAAAGAAAGAATATAGCGAACTATTTAAACTTTGTGAAATCTTTCTAGCTGATATGAAAGTTAAGTTTCTTGTAATTTTAGATCAGTTTGTGAACGATGACCATAAAATACCTAGAGCTTGGAACTACCCTCGTCAGGGTTGTGAGCCGCAATTAGAAGTTAAGAGAATAAAAATAATTAATTACTTCGGTGGGCGAACCAGTGTGTGCCGATGCTACATAATACTTTTCCTCACGGTTTCACTGAGCAACATCCAACTAAATGTGGTCCTAAACGTGTTTTAAAAGAGCAACTGCAGTACAAGGAAATGGGTTACACTATTTCTTTTTTATTATATTACATACAATAGTGCCTACTAGTTTAAATAAACGTACATAGATTAGGAGAGTTTTATCTACCGACAAACTGCTATGCGGTTTCGTAGAGAAGGTAACATTGTACTTAAATTAAAATAATAAAATAAAAAAGTATTTACTGAATACTTAATACTTCACCCACTGAGCAAAACACCATCAAATCACAGCCATATCAACTGTCGTGGTTAGAAGACATTACTGTGCTCACGCACAGTAATGTCGGGCTGATAATGTCAGGTTTCTGCTCTGCTCTTGACGTGCCCTACAAGTTTTTTTAATACACAGAATGTACAGGAAAACTGAACACCTAATTTAGTATGATGTAGTATACCACCGATGTATGTTTACTTAGGTGATATTTGATACGTCTCATATTTACAAAGATACACCCAAAAAGAAAATGTACTGTGATGTGATTCCCCTTAACAATGCGCTTGATATTGAATGGACTTCAGAGTCACTCACTCAGTAGGTAACCAAAGGCGCGCGCAAAATTCAAATGGAATACACGATAAGCTCATGAAAGTAAACTAACTGTCATAGCCATACAAACAAAAGAGCTATGAAGCTTCTTTATCGATGACCAATAAAAAAACTGAAAAGGGACCTGAAATTGGCTAAAAAAATTTAAAAACAAAACTTAAACTTAATTAATAAACTAAACTTAATACCGCAGTAGGTTACTCATTAATGCAAATAGGTACATAATCGTTGTACATACCGTTTCTGGTAAAAGTACTTTCATCAGTCCACAAAACTTTTTCAATAAAATTGGCATCAGTGTTGATTTGATTTATTTGCCACTGACAGTAATCGATGCGGCGTTGGTAATCAATAGGTAACAATGCTTGCACCTGACTTAGTTTATAAGGATGACGGGTATCAACTTTAAGAACGCCATGCGCCATGCCAAGAAATACGATGCGGCACCCGCAATATCTTTCGAGCAGGACTCATATTGCCTTCCGGTTTTTCGTCGAAGTATTATGAAATGTCGAAGTATTATGTCACGAACTTCTAAGTTACTGTTGTTGCCAGCAGCTGTATTACGGGGCACATAACCGCCGTGATCCCGTAAACGTTGTACCACTCCCATAAACATTCGGCCATTGGAAGGAATATGTTCATCATTCCGATGACCAAAATACTCCTTATAAAAGCTCACGGCTTCACCACAATCGCCCCGAGCCATCGTAGAACAAAACCATATCCGTGTACTCTGTGTTACTTTACAGAAACGATGGCGTGACAACAATAGAAACACAATATGAGTTCTTTGAAACACGATAATCTCTCTTCATTTTATCAACACTCGCAATTACACGTCCGCACAGATCTGTAATTTGAGTGCAACTAAAAAATAAATTTAAAATACGTAATAATATTCTAAGTACAAAGCAAGGTTCCTATTGTCCGTTTGCTTTACCTTACGTCGCCGCCATTTTCCGTTACAACGTGGCTGCACGAATTGCAAGTCGGCGGCTTCTTTTGAAACAGTGACGGACTCGAGCATTTGATTTTTATAACAAATTAATAAAATAATAACAAAGTGTAACATATGATTCAGAGGCTGTCGTATTAGCTTCTTATGTTTAAACCTCGCTACTTGGTGTTAAACAAATTGTGAATACGTATGTATTGGTTAATAGGTTCTGGAGAGGAGGTCGCGTTTAGAAAAACGAAGTGTTGTTCGTCCATTCACCAGGCGGGAAGACGATCACCGTGCAGTAGCCGGTCCGGGATGGATACGAGTAGCAGGAGATCGGTCGCCTTGGCGTTCATTTCAAAGAGGTCTATGTCCGGCAGGGGACCGATAAGGGCCCCACCATGGTACAAGACTCGTCATGGCGGTGGGGCTTAGTAGCCTGGGCTGAACCCAGGCGAAGCCAATTAAACCGTGGGGGATCTTTACACCCCTCTTACAAGAAGAGGGGCTTAAAGTCCAGGAGGAGGAATCGCTCACAGTACCCCTCTTATAAGACGAGGGTACCTAAGAGCAACAAGAGGTGGCGCATTTGCGCAAGGGGTCCCAAGGTCGGTGGGGTTGTCCTGTAGTACTGGGCAATCTCATCTGTAGAGATGGAATTGGTCCCTTAGGGGCTGACTAGCCGTCGAGGTGCCCTGATGATTGTTGTTATGGGACACTTCACCAAGGGCGGCACGGATGGCACTCGCGGTGGTTTTTGTGGGTATTCGGCACTATCATATGCCACGAGTTACACACACTACTGGACCCCACCCAGGGCCGATGAAGGCGCGTAAATGCGTTTCCCCGCGTCAACAAAAAAAGGGGGACCGATAAGGGCTGATAATGATGATGATTATGATGTATTATCACATCAATTTCTTTTATTACTAAAATAGTTACTCGTCATCGGTGATATTATTTCATTATTGATATTATTGTCATCATCCTCATCAGCCGACTGACGGCCACTGTTGGACATGGGCATATGGATATTATATCCCTAAAAAAATTATTATGCGAGAACCAAAGATTTAAAGGTACCTGCTGTCTTTAGTTCATAAACATTATTTAATAGTTGTATAGGTTAAATAACTAGGAGCCGTAAACTTAATTTACCAGGAGTGAACAGATAAGACGATGACAATGTTTTTAACTAGTGTCGTCTGAATACGCACCTTACAGCGGCATTGTAATTTAGAAAGGGACCGAGAAATAAGTAATTAGGTGATCACCTGGACACGAGTTGACCTCTTCACTTTGTTACGTAATAGTAAACATTTAAGCGAACTAATAAAGTTACATTATGGTTATGTTATAGGTATAAAAGTTGTTCTTTTTTTAAATAATGCGTTCACGTAACGTAAAATTCAAAAACACGTGTAGTTTAAAATATTTTACTTAACACATTTCACCTACTTAAGTGAGCAAATAGTATTATTTTTATTTACCGAAATTCTTTTCGTATTTAAATGCTGATCACAGACCCCCCCCTTCCCGCAGATGGGAAAATGCAAACAACCGAGAACATACATTGCGAGAAGTGATAATACATGACTTGTTAGAGGTTTGAGCCGGAGGTAAGGTGCTCACGCGGTAACGCTCAAAGTTAGGCGCGTTTCGTGAGTTTATGAGTTTCGGGTGGTGTACTGCAGGGCTGAAGGGAATGTGAGTAAAATTTTACTGATGAGTCGATAAAACACAGTCGTTAAGTGCAGTAAGATGCAGTCGTTTTGGCTGTGTATGAGGCAGGCAGTCAGTCGCAGAGTTCCGACACAGCTTACTTATAAATTCTAAAGTCTGTATGTCTATTTGTTATTATTTGACGCAAAAATAACTCATAGGATAAGATGAAATTTGGCACAGATAGAAGTTACAGATCTGAATTATAAAAATAAAAACTATCTGTCGCGAAAAAATTGAATCCACGTAAGTGAACCGAACACAGCGGTGTCAGTTATTTATATCCACGTACGTTGAGAGGAAGGGAATACAATCAAAGTGGGCTGCAAAAATATCTGAAGAGCTTGAATGTCGCGCGAGCGTGCCACAGTATGTGAGACAGACATGTCCCGAACAGATTAATGGTTCCTGTGACGAGGATCCACCGCTCTCTCCATGAACAGTAAGGGAAATATGGAACAGGTCGTGCCGTTTGAAGAGAGGAGAAGTCGGATAAGAATCTGCTGCCTGCTACCTGAAAACCTCTCGCTATTATAATGGCGACGTCAAGTAAGCTATGTCGTCGCGTTTGTGACCCAGCCGTTATCAAATTACTCCGAGCATTTTACGGTTATGATATAAATGAAAACTACAAACAAAAGTGTGTCAGGATCGTGTTGTGTGGGTCTGACCCCTAGGATACAGATGTTAACAACGAACATAGTTCGAAATACATTTCTTATGCTATACATATAACATATACCTATATTGAGTATACACATTTTAACTTTACTTTATATACGATTTAACTTACTACAGATTACGTACAAGGAGCACGTAGAATTAATAATGATTATACAATATGTAACAAAAGCCTTGTGGTTTCTTTTTATTCCCGTAGTCATATACTTATAGGTATACCGTTATCGAATATAATAATTCGAAAAAACCAAATATTGCCTAGTAGCAATAATAATTATATAAATAAATATTAAAAAATGTATACAAGGACGTAAATTTCTATTCAAATGTCTACGGCACCACAACTGATTGTCACGTGACGAGTTCATGACCTCTAGAACATTCGGGAATATTTCCAATGCGGTGATTGGTCTACGAAACTTATCAGGCCCACGGTACATTTTAGTCTACAAATTATGATAATATTCTAACGATTTAATATTTATTTTGTATTTTAAGTTGAGCAGTACTACTAAATGACATGCATTTATAGAATTGAATATCGCTTCCGATTATGCCCTTGGCAGGAGTACTAGGGTTTTTATTATATATTGTATACGTAAAGTATTTACTTTTTATATATTTACTATTAAACTTATGACGTTATATTCGTCATGTCCAATGTCCATAGACAGTGGCGGTGAACATTAAATCGATCGCAGCATGCGGTGTGGCAGGGATGTTATCTGACTGTGGATAGTCAATTGTCATTTTTTTATAAAAATCCAAACTAATTTTAAGTATATGCTGTGTTAACACAACTTTGTTTCAACTCACATTAATTTAGAGGAGGTAAATTTCGTAATTATACATTCGTTTAAATATGAAACATCCTTTAATAGAAGTATATAAATCTTTGCGTGAAATTTTATTTAAATTTGCTGAAAAACAAGTCGAAAATAAAAAAGTATCCTGCTGAAATTACATTTCGTGAGTTCGTGCGGTTCGTGGCAATCCGATGGGATGGCTCATTCTAGACGATAGGAAGGACACCTGCATAGCCTGTACATGCATGTTCATGAATACCAGTTACGAAAAGGTTACGAATTCTCGCATTGAAAAATTGCCTTTTCATTCTTTAAACGCTTTATTTAATCATTATTAGAAGTCATCATAAGATTAAGTCAGCCAAAAAAAAAAATTGAAAAGTTCCTTGATTTCACAGATTTCAAGTTCTCAATTGTTGCGATCACTAATGGCTCCGGCACCGCTCACAAAGCGAATAATTCTTTTTTTATAGATTTTCCATAATTCAATTCACTTAAGACTCAACATAGTAGATATGGTAGAAATCTTCTTAGTGATGCGCGTGAAGTTTGCGACTGCCTTCTCGTGTTGGTATTGACTATCGACCAACTTCAGGATGGACTCGCGACTTCTGTCCCTGGATTAATCAAAATACTAATTAGTAATTTTATTAAGACGCATCTCCATACACTCCAGTTGTGTGGATGCTTATGGTTATACACAGTCAGAAATCCTAGTTAACGTAGTAACTTGTTACCCGCAGTCCCGTAGCAGGCGTGCGGCTGACGAGAGCGTGAGGCCGGCGCCGTCACTCACGCACGGGTTGCTGCCTCGCGCTAGCAGTTCCTGGATTACGTCTGCGGGTGCTCCCTGACACACTATAAATATATATTTTTTTAAGTCAATAAAATATATATATTATGTCTGTCTATCTGCCGATCTTATCTAAAACAGAACTCTTTTTCAAAATCAAACTTGATTTTTTAGGATAAAATATAGAGTGCGTCAACAACACACTACAAAGTACAAACATTATGTTCAATCGTAGCACAACTGCACTCACCCGTGGCACGGCTACGCTCACTCGTAGCACAACTACGCTCATTAGTAGCACAGCTGCGCTTCCCCGCTGCACAGCTACCCTCACTAGTACCACAGCTTCGTTCACACGTAGCACAGCCTCGCTCAGACGTAGCACAGCTTCGCTCAGACGTAGCACAGCTACCATCACTAGTAGAACATCTGCGCTCACTCATGGCACAGCTACCCTCACTAGTAGCGCAGTTACGCCCACTCGTTGCGTGACTACGCGCACTCGTGGGCCAGCTGCATCCACCCGTAGCATATAACTACGCATGGTTGTGGACGTGTGCAGCGCTGAGAACTGCGAGCCAATGTCTTGTAGTTATAACTTCTATTGATGTTCCCTATCCATGCCCATTTTAATGTTTTAGAATGTGGCAAGTTATGGATCCTTTATGAATCAGCAGCATAATACTGCCGTAAAGTCATAGCGTAGCTGTCGCGTTTCGTGCGGCTCACGAGTAGCCGGTGGCCCATTGGGGGAAAAGAAGACAAACGCATTGACATAGTAATTATGTGGATGTTCGTGAGTGTCGGTAGTCTTATAAAAAGGCTGCGATTGCTCGTTTGCCCCCTATTCTATATGATAAAGCCTGCAATGGGCCACCGGATACTCACGAGCCACACGAATCGCAGACGGACAACTGTTCGAACAGATGTTAACATTTTAGTGAGTGACATCTGGTGTTACCAGTCCAATGAGCCTGCAATGCAGCAGTATTATTTATTATCGGTTTAAATAAATTTTTCATTTAATATATTTGTTTTTATTTGGGATCCAGTAATAGACCTATCACACAAAATTGCATACAAAAATAACACCTCACAGTTGCAATGTTCAACAGGTACTTTTAGTCTTAACCAGACAATTAATAGCAATACTTCAGAGTGTCACTGAGTGTCACTGTTGAGAATACTACTTTGTATTCAAAACATCTGGCGCGTAACATTCCTGTTCAGTGTAAAGCTCCAAGTGCATAGTCGATAATTAAGTAAAGCATGCCGTTTGTGTATAAAACAAATAATATATTATGTTAGCGTATACACATTCTATTGTTCTTTTGTTGTGTTTTTTAGCAGAATGAGGTGTTTTTATGTCGATACATAATTCGTCGTTACCAGATCTTCCGGGTCCACCTTAATATAACCTGTGATGTTTCAGTTATCTGTGGAATGTTACTTTGTGTCGGAATACAGCTAATAATTGTAATCAATACTAATATTATAGAACTACTTTTGGCTTGGAATCCTAGTAATCAAGCCCTGATGGGTAGCTTAATCCTGGCCTACAGCTAAGTTCTTACCAGCTCGGAAGAGCGGCGTCCACCCGTTGCTGTCTCGCACGTGGACATCTCCTCTTCGGTCGAACACGAACCTCACGGTCTCCAGGTCAGCAGAGTCTACCGCGTAATGTTCCACACGGAGACCGTTACTGTCGCGAGACTGTTCCAAGTATGTACAAACATAAAACACTATACTAAATTTCAATAAAATCCGAAGTATTCGTAGTCTTTTCATGACTATAGACTTCCTCATACATCCTCAAATTGATGTGCAGATTTGTTGCCCTCCTTCAAAGTTCTCCTGATATCGAAGTGTGATAACGGAGCCATCTTGCGCTAGTCAACAGTGATCCGAGATACCTCCCATCCAATACATTTAAAGAGGTGAAGTTAAGGCAAGTACCAGGGATGCAGAAGCGTGAAGATATTGTATAGTACAGCAAGTACACTCACAGTGAAGTCGGCGCCTTTCTCCAATAACAGCTCCGCCACGGCGATGTGAGTTGCCAAGACGGCCAGGTGTAGCGGTGTGCGTCCTGCAGCTGAGCGCTGCTCCACCTCCGCGTCGCACGATAGCAGAAACTTCACCATGGGGACGTCACCTGGAATAGGTAAAGCTGAAGATGAATTCACCGGCTGGATCACTCACATAAAATAAGTTTTAGTAAATCTATTGCACTCTCTTGAAATTTATTCAAAGATGTCAAACAAGGCACTGCTGTTAAAAAATACATCTTCATTTTAGTAAATACGAGCCGGTACGAGTACGTAGCTCGATTCACTTACAAATAGCTGTTAAGTGCAGAACTCAGCTGAAATATCTCGGTATATTGTGTACATGGCAGTGATCCGGAACATCGTATCGGGGTCGTGGCCTATTGTTGGTGGAAAAGCTTTGGGTTATTCACGGAATATTCGACTACGAACTTAACTGTATTCGGAAAACGTAAATAATAATTACTCTACGTTGGAAAATCGAACAAGTTGTTACATCATGATGGGCTCAGTAATGAGGAATGCCAGGGAATTTCGTGAACCAAGAACTAAAATTCCACTTTGTAATAGTTTAGTGAGAAGCATGTTGGAATATGGTATCCAAGTATGGAGACCTCATTATGCCCCCCAAACTCTTCGTTTGGAGCGAACACAGAAAAGGTTTCTGTGGCACCTAGCACACATATAGTACATGGACGGACTGGAGTATTTCTCCCGGTATACCCCAACTGGTTTCCATTGTTTTGCCACGCGCTCTCAAGTTATAGATGCACTTTTTCTATTTAAGGTTTTTGGTTTAAAATATCTGGCCTGCGAATACCAGAAAATCTGCTTACGAGTTCCGTCTACATAACCACGGGCACCAGTAAGTCCTTTGAATTACAAACCGAAAAGGACCAACTCAGGTGCCAACTCTCCCTTGTCAAGGATGATTAGAATTGTAAACTCTTGTAGTAAGGAAATAGACCTCCATTTTGATTTGTTGTCATCCAGCCACAAAAATGTATTAACGGCGTTAAAGTCTGAGTAGTGAACCTTGAAGTGAGACCACCAACACTAGGACAACAATGATATTTCTTTTATTTTTTAAATACATTTTTAGTTAACGTTTTATTTATAAAATTAAATTCGACATTTTATTTCTACTACAAACCTTAATATAATTTATGACAGTTTTTTGACATCACATTGTAAACGTATCTTCTGGGCGCTAGTTTCTTTTCATAATTTAATTATTACCATCCCACCTTCATATTCTATATATTATGTATATGTATGTGTGTGTACACGCACACATACATATGTGTGTGCATGCACATACGCGCCCGTTTATGTGTATCGGTCGCAGATTTGTAACTCTTCGAACGTTAAATATAATTGTATAGTACCTACTACGTTTTGAAGTTGTAACAGGACTGAGTGGATGTTATTTAGCAAGCGTATTTCAAAATAAGTTTAATGTGTAATTAAAATGGTAATTGTTGGTGGACCTAATAAATAAAAAAAATTGTAAAAGAATAGGATAGCGCAGACTCTGTAGTTAGTGAGGAAAAATTTAAGAGATATTTCTGAAGACCGGTACTTTAGAAATTGCTACTAAATCGGGCATGTCCCTATCGCTCTCTTTCATTATATCAGAGTAATGTGAAACTATGTTGTAGTGTTTTGTATGCTCTCGAGCGCCAGTGGCCTGTAGCGGTGGCTGTAACTAAAATCAGGTTATTCGATGTTGTCCGCAACAATGAGCAGGTGTTAAATGTAATTACTATCAGACGATATGTTCAAAAGACACACAAATTAGTCATAATCAACTAAAAAAAAAAATTGTTTATCGTAGATGGTATACCAGTCCTGCTTCATCGGCTGCGAGAACTACATCGAGGGCTCACCTCTGTCGCTAAGTGACTGGTAATTAAAACGTTAAAGGAAGCTAAAG
The DNA here is from genome assembly GCA_017140195.1 of Eumaeus atala. Taxonomy (NCBI): domain Eukaryota; kingdom Metazoa; phylum Arthropoda; class Insecta; order Lepidoptera; family Lycaenidae; genus Eumaeus; species Eumaeus atala. The sequence goes on from JAFELO010000078.1 coordinate 38,948, forward strand.
CATGCCGAAAGTCTGTACTTGAAATATATTCGAAAAATGTTTGCTATTGGATACTGAGGCTCGATAACGTTGTGATACGATATGAAGAGATCCCTTAGTAGAGATTTCACTCCGGCACGGGGAGCGGGGAGATGAGCACAGCTAGTGTATATCACATTTTGAAGCCACACAAGACATGTAACTTCAGCAATTTGAGAGATATTTTTATTTGAGCGGTTCATCATTATTTTTACCGAAGCAAAGGAGGATTATATGTTTAGCTGCCGTATGCATGTGTGTGTGTGTGTGTGTGTGTGTGTGTGTGTGTGTGTGTGTTAACTAGAGGCACTGTAATGAGCAATGGAGCATCAGACGCGCAATCATACAGGTGTCAATGAATGTCAGATAACATTTGAAATGCCGCACACTAGACGCCAAGTTGTGGAAAATAAAAAAATAAAGTTGACGAACTACGTTATGTGGGGTATCGCTCAATAGGTACTTCAAAAGAAGTACTACAACCACATTTTACATCTCTGCTTATCAAAGTTTTCGTTTGTAACAGTCGGTTAAACTAGGCATACAAAATACCATGAGAACAATTATTGAACATAACTAAAAAGTACATAATAAAAAATACAAAAATCCGACTTTCAATGAATCAGTCGGGTTATGGGTTCTTTTAAATTAATATCATTGGTGTGAAACACCCGCGGGCGCCATCTCTTGGTCTCCACAGAGAGAGTGCGCTAAAAAGTAAACATGAAAAATAATCAAAGTCTGCAATAGTATTCTCATTTCCTAGTTATTGTAAATACCTATTATTTTAGTATAGTAATGTTACCGTAGCTGTTGCATTGCGTCCTGTTTGTGATTGTGTTGCGGCCCATCGCGCTGCGGTCATCTGGGACGACTTTGGGTCGCAGTTGCACCGCAAGGCTCTGAGTGCAAGATGTCTTTAAGTAAATACTTCAAGGTTTTAATAAATTCTAACAGGAAACGTAGAGTACGTAGCATCTCTCACCTCTCCGAGCAGCTGTGGCGAGAGGTGAGAGGCCGTCGCTGCTGTTGACGACTGGCAGCAGCTCCGGTCGCTCACACAACATGCGCTGCACCTGTGCAGCATGTGTGGTTTAAACGAAGAGCTATAATTACATTTCAAGTCAAAGTAAGAAATTGCATTCATCATATTGGGACCTTATGATACGCAGTGCGAGACACTACCAAGGGTACTAACTAGTCTTACCCGGACTCGAGATGATCAGTCATCTCGAGTCCGGGTAGGATCTGGTAGAGCCCATTACAAACATCATAAACTTTAACGTTTTGATTCGATCGATTTTTGATTAATATCTCTAAGCGGATCAATTACGGGTTGCAAGTTCTCTTAAAATGAACAAAACTCAGGAATAGGTCAATTTTTAGTTTCTCCGTTATAAAACTGATTGTAATATTTGTGATAAATAGAAAATGGCTTTATGTCACCGATAAACGCCTATAAATGTCTTCACCAGGCTCGAGTACATAGTGAAATTCTTAAAAAAATTTGTTTCGGCACTGGATTGGTGGTGCTGGTTACGTGCTGGTGCCATGTGATTGAGTGTTGGTGGAATAAATTTAATCACTCTTATTAAAATATTGACCTGTTCAGAGTCGTCAGCTGCAGACGTCTGTCCGTGACCCACGTGTACCTGCACAAGGTAGCCACAGCGCACCGCCATGCAGAAGCAGGCGGCGGAGTTCCCCTCAGAGTCTGTGCTCGTCCACGTCAGCTCCGACCACTGTGACTCCAGCCAGCCCCGTGATCTCGAGCCTGCCCCAAAGTTTCTGTAAATTGTATTGTACCTTTTAGAGCTTATCTATATGCAAGCGGAAAGTCAAGAGTTCCTTAGTGAACGTCGCCAATAAACATCCGCATAATAAGTAATAATAATGTCATAACTAGGACAATCTCGTCCTAGTCAAATTTCTGGCCATCTCTATAGAGACTAGCCAATTGCGCAGGACCCATCATAGTATACAAGTGTGAGCGCAGGCACGAGTGCCAGCCCTGTTCCCTCTTCCTCCTATTCCGTTGTGACGGCAGTCCGACACGACCGGAGAAAAATCAGGCGCAAAACCGACGGCCTTAAAGTGCTCTACGAGGTAAGCGGGTAAGGCTCCGCCAACTGCCTGACTCCGGTTTGTTATTAGAAAGAGAAACATCCCAATAGCACTTTAGTCCATCCGGGCGCACGAACTTAGGACCCCACGACTGTGGCTAAACATGCCTACACCACCAGACAATGAGGCAGACATTGATGATAACTTAGATAATATGTGTATTACTAACATGTCATTATTCACCGTCCGTGAATCCGCAGTATTTTCATCTCCATTGCCTTTCCCTTCCAAATCATCCATCAAGTCTCGAACCCCGTCCTCGCCGTAGCAACTGACAGCTGCCGTCGCCAGCTCCCTGACCGCAGCAGATCTGATGAAGACCTTTAGCCTGAACTTGTGGGGGTGTCCTGGAGCCAGGTTGTCTATTGTCTTCCGTGTTCTACCACCACTGTAACATTTATCGGCTATCAGAATTTACAGTCGTTTAAGGATAACTACTAATGAGTAAAATATAACATTGGAAAACTGAAGCCCGAATGCTCTTAAAAAATAAACCGCCTTATGACGCAGTCGGGTAATTAATGTTATTTTTATGTGGTAACTCCTGCATCCTGCATACCTGTTACACAGGTACCAGAGATGCAGGATGTCTACACAAGTGATCAGCAGGTACCTCTACAAAGTGGCTATGAACGTTTCGTCACAACACGATGGTTACTAGAGTGTCTACGAAATTATTTGTTATGATGAGTTCATAAGAGTAGAAGGAAAAACGTGTCCACGATCGGAGGTTTGTATGTATATTAATATAATAAACTAGCAGTCCATCCCGGCTTCGCACCGTTGTATCACAAGGTATGAAGAATGGTAAAAATTCATTGATTTACAAAGAAGTAAAACGTATCTTCACACCTGTTATCCCCGATGAGGTATGCAGAGGTATGCTTGTACATCCATAACTCGTAAGTCCAGTAGATATACTAGAACACCCACGATTAGCCAAGATACTGAGGCCCACGACAGGCGGCAAGCCTATGGCCACTTCGGGCGCATTCCAATCCCGCACAATGTAAAGCGTGCTCAGAATAATCTGAGAAACATTTAATAAAAAATTGCCCAACCTGGGGATTGAATCCAGGACCCCACGCAGCCAACGGGCGACACCCACATCGTTATATACAAATCGAGAAATAATCAAATGATATGTGAATCGTATTTGTGTTGGTTTGAACGCGCTAATGTCTACAAAATCAGGTAATCAGAAGTATTACAGAAGTGTCGGTAATGTATTCAAATCGGTGTAATACAAAACCAATATCGTACGCGTAATGTGATCGATGGCCGGCTAATTAGTTACAGGCGGGCTTCGCACTGGTCGTGAAGTATAATGGATGTCTAACGATACTCTAAACAAAACACAATCGATTATGTTTGACGCTTAAATGTAATCTAATTACTCGCCCTCTTCATAAATTTTTTGTGTAGATGACACGGGCAAACGCATTTACACGACGTCTCCGGGCGGCACACGATACTGCCCCATATCCTCAAGAACCACGGCGAGTCACAACAGCACCGCCCTTGGGGCGATGCCCCGGAACTGTTCACCACCTCAATGATTGTGGCGTGCTTCATGAGGATTGTGAGTTTCCCATGGCTCCTTGGAGGAGACGAACTACTTCTACTTTCCCCACCAAAAGTAAAAAAATCAGCGGCCCACACTCATCCAGAAATTTTTATCACTCTTCTACTTACCTGTACACGGTAACCCAAGGTGGCACTTTCTCTCTTCTCTGCACCTTGTACAGCAGTCTCTCCTTCAAGAAGCTGAAGGGACCCGCGGAGTAGGATAGAGTCACGTCTCTTCTACTGCGGTCTTCCACTTCCGGAGGATGAGGTGTCCAGGATGAGAAGCATTGACACAGCCTCGCCTGAAGATCCATTGCAACTGCTGATAGAATTTACTAGTTAAGTAGTTATGTAATTACATTTTAATTCTGGAGAAGAAGTCGTGCCATCCCTCGCCCCATTCCATCTATTAAATTCGCAATGAGGACTTGGCCTCACCACTCGCGATACGATAACTCTGCGACTGCACACTGCTGTTACTGATGTCAGTTAGAGCTACAGGCTACATGGACAAGCTAGAACAGTTCAGACGCAGCAACATTACTGCGTCACCAAGCAGCAAAGGCACCATTTCTGACGCCATCGAACCTGGTTACGGGTCTGAATAACCATTTGGATATGCGGATGTTTACGCGTATTGTTTCGCTTACCATCACGTGACCCGACTGCTCCTTTGACTCAGCTATGTACTTCAAACATTTTGAGTACAAGATATAACGAGTGCTGTGAGAATCAGTAGTTTTGTTGGCAAACGCAGACGAAGTCGTGTCGGCGACCCGCAGTTAGTCTGCGCCTAGTTTTGGTAACTGTTGCCAAATTTGGTGAATGACTTCGCTTTATACTTGGCTCTGACATCTTCTGTATCTATATTTAAATATTATTACTTACAGCAGAATTGAGTGTCTTCAGATCCAAACAAGGTTTTGTAACTGTTGCCAAGTTTGGTGAATGACTTCATATTTCCCATCAAAATATAGACTAGCTTATTGTATTGTGATGTAATTACCATGTTCGGACGGCAAGTGACCTCCGCCAGGCAGACATCTGCAACACTAGATAATTCGAAGCGCTGCAGGTGTTCTAGTTGAACGAGCTCTGCTTAGGAGGAAAATCATAATATGTGAGTGGGTTAAGTGCTTGCCAATACCTTCATAACTGTATACACTATGTTCCCAGCTGATCTGTACTTGTGTGCCGTGAGGCACCGCCGGCGTACACTGAGCTCGCTCCTCTCCACCGCTGGCGTACACTGCGCTCGCTCCTCTCCACCGCCGGCGTACACTGCGCTCGCTCCCAACCGCTGGCAAGCGGCACAGCCCGGTTACATCGATGTCGCCATAGCAACGGACAGTGCTCGGTTAACACAGACTAAGAAAACTTTATTTGTAAACAGACTCAGCTTGACACACCTCCATATGTGCATAACTGTCCTAAAGTTATAAGACTTTACCAATTACCAGAGTAATTTACATATATATGGTGCAAGTGACAACGTGTAATCTAATGATTTTCTCGTTAACTACCTGTTGCATAGGATAGTGGATGTCCGCTCCGGTTTCTCAATGCCCCTCCCCCCCTATTTATAAAATAATAATTAAAACAAACTTAGAACATGATGGGCCCTGCATCTGCAGTCAGAACTACTGAACCTGACACTGGTTACCACTTCTTCTGTCCGGCTTATAAAATACAAATATTTCCCCTGCCGTGCCGATCCACATTTGGACCAATGCAGCCTGGCACCCCAAATTCCACTTTACATATTATACATAATATAACCTTACCGCACAACACACGGGAGCCAACCCACAGCTCGCAGCGCGGTGCTTCATTTGGTGCACGGCTGGCCAGCGGCCAGCGGATTGGGATTTTAAAGCAGCAAGTAATTACAAACGTGAAAGAAACACATTGTAGGCGCCTGGTGTTCTACATGTATGTAACGGTCGACGGAAATCGGCTGACGCCCAAAATGAGTATGAGATTTACTCCTTAAGAAACGATATTTAAATCGTTAGGAATGGAAATAACTTGTAAAAGCCTGTACATTATAAGTACCAAACGAAAGAAACATTACTTACTTATATTTGAAACCCATTTCATACAATATAAGCGCGCAGACTCGAAAGTTAGCTAAGTATTAATGGGCGGCGGTACATCCTGTCGGCACAGAACTCTCGATGCACCAGGCCGACTCGCAACCGGCCGGTTTTATGAATGTCATATTCCCTCACAAGTTTATTTTAGACGCTGTAAACAAAGTTACTTCTGAAGTATGTCAGGGTAATAATATAATAAATTATTGGGCAAATTGTAGCCGCCTGCAGCACTCACATGACGATCTTGTTGCTCACACGGGCGTTCTTGTTACTAGGGATATTTCTGTCATGTTGCAAGTAGATAGACGTGCAGACAAAACATTTTAGTGGCCACCAATGCCAATTGACATATTCATAGCCACAGGAAACTTATATATCGCATTAAACGCGAAACCTGCCTATTTGCGGCGGTATAATGTGAGTGAGAGGCTAATTGGAGGGAAGGTGGCAACACGTCCGCATGGGTACCATGTGTGCGTAAGTCCATGCGCCGGTAGTCCTCCTTGCACGAAGAAATGTCATCGACTGGCTGACATATCTTGTTCTGGTGGATTCTTGGTCCGCTATATTGCTATAAAACTGGGAAATCATTTTAAATGCTGAAGAGTTTCACCTAATGGAAACCTTTCTTTATTAAAATCCAATCTGAATGACTTCGTGCTGTCCTAATCCTGCTGCCTAAGCCACCATTGAAGCGGCAGCTGACGATGCTAATTAATTAACTAGTGCAGATTCACCTCTCTGGAGCCTGGTACGAGGAACTGGGCCATGGGAGCCTGTAGCTGGTTGTCAGCTAGTCATAAGACGACGCTACGTGCACTGCGCCTACGTGATTATATTAATAATTGTGTATCGACTACTTTAAATTCCAAGATGTATCGAAGATTCTGTCATTGGATTTTTCAAGCCTTTTTTGTTGTTATTTAACTTCACCTGTTCCAACCGACGTGTGGTGTCCGACTGACCTTCAGTTTCGCATGTACGTGTAAATTGGATGATAATGCAACATCATATTACATATTAAATATGAAGGATCACAATAAACATGGCGCCGATCAGGGGACTCGGTAGATAAAGGATATAACCCCTACGTTTTAGGAAGAGGTAGTGCCATGCTGCGCAGTAGAGGACAGTGCCATGCATAGCGCATAACACTACATCCTCGTTTGCAACGGAATTGGGCGGATATGATTGGGGAGGTAAATCTCGCTCACATAATACCGCCGTATAAGGACATCTTCAGTGTCAAGGGGGGGGGGGGGGAATAGTACTATAGAGGAGTAGCTGTGACCCACATTTTTGCCTGCGTTATATCTATCTCAAATATAAATCCTGAACGGACCTGATTTCTTGATTGATTTTTGAAAATTGCATCAAATTCCATTTAGTCTATTTCATGCCAAGCACTCTTAAAATAACCAGACGAGCAGATAAACAGAAGAAAATAAAAAAAAACTGTGGAAGCGTGTCCTATACTAAGTATCTCCAGCCAATTTACTTTCGATTCTTTCATGTACACACTTTCGACCCCCTTTACTATATGTACGCATATGTATGTAGGCTGCCCTTTTGCAATGAATGAAATGCAGCGGTGGAACCTACTGTTGACAGAGTCTGTCCCTATGTAAACTGCGCTCAGACCAGCAGGGGCCAGCGCCATACACAAGCGGCGCTTAACACCGCGCACACTGAGAGCTGATGGGTTTCTTGTCGTTTATTGCACTCACTGCTGGTCTTCTCCACAGAAACTGTGGGGGGTTACGGGCATCGAGGCGAACCTCATAACCCGGGTTGGGTCGTAAGGGGACGACTATCCCCTCGGTAACGGGGCCGCAATAAAATTGCGGTTTGCCATCCTGGTTTTTGGCTCAGGGAAATGTGGGCCCATTTAGGGCCTGTGTGTTATGTGGTATGTTGTGACTGTGGTGAGTAGCGATTGGGTGTGTCATGCGTGCGCATGTGCGATTCTCGTCCGGATCGCAGGACACGCAGTCCCTAGTCCGCTTGGTGGATCA
>JAFELO010000079.1:0-21937 GCA_017140195.1 Eumaeus atala
ACTTTAATCGCGAATCTCTAACAAAGGTTGACTCTAACGTAAGAGCAACGGAAAGCGGATCGAGGGAGCCGCTTTATCTAATTCTTCGAAACTTAACACAAGGCACAATAGACCTACACACGGACCGCTTTGAGGACAAAGCGAACAAAGGCGGCGCGGGCGGCGCGGCGGACACACGGGACAATGGCGGCGTGGAGACACACAACACAAAGGCACCGCGCGGACACTTGGCACTGCGAACAATAGCGGACAATAACGTCGGACAAAACAAAGGCGGGCGAGCACAGTCGAAAGACACGTCTGCTCGCTACCGTTGTTGAAGTCGGACTGACTTTGGGAGATATTTCTATGTACAATGATAAACATTATGTCGTCCCTCGTGCCGAGTTGTGTCCGAGCGGCAGCTGTGGCGACGCAGGGGGTGTTGTGGATACGCTTACTGCCGGAAATTCGCACAACGCACAAAACGCGAACGCATAGTTGCTATTGATATGTATCTCCCAGATCGTGCAGGCCCAATGCGGCTGTAATGTGGCAAACTACCTCTTGCAAAGTCTCTCGCCTAGGCTCCTCTTGATCAAACCACACGAAGTACGATAGCGACCACTTCACGAACGTGCGAAGTAGACTGTCTCTTTGTGCGGCCATGCTATGGACGTATATCGAATACTAAGGTGTGCAGCGTATTAAGGCTCTGAGAAAATCGTACTACAAAGTCAATGCAATTAAAGTATATACATCCGGTGATGTGCATATTTTCTATGGGATCGCATAAAACCAAAACCTGTAGGGCGCTTGCGGTTGATCTAGAATCATAAAATTTGGCAAGAAGTTATGAACTTACAGTTCATGAATAACTCAGAAAAGAGGAAATACTTTGTAAGAGGTAGTACCATGCTGTAAGAGGTAGTGCCATGCTGCATAGGAGGAGGTAGTGCCATGCGGGGAGCCGGCCGGGTAGGTATCTCTCGCTCACTTGATACCGCCGTAAAGTAACACCTACGGTGTCGCGTTTCGTGCGGTTGATGAATCTACATGTGCCGGTGGCACAATGGGCGGGGGGAGCGCAACGCATCGGTATAATTATATCACTGAAAAAACGATTACGAAAGCATAGTCTTGAAGACATTATAGACCTTAGCATTTGACACAAATTTCAGCTTGATCCTTGTACGCGTTCCCGAGAAAGACATGTTTGAAGGCCGGACAAACTGACGGACTTTCATAACAATACAATGCCCGTATTCGCCGTTAGTATGGAACCCTCGCTGTACGAGTCAGACTCACACTTGGCCGGTTTATTTCATACCGAGTATTTTCTTAAAGAGTAAACTCATCAAAGACTAAAATCTCAATAAAAAAAATTACTACACCTACAAAACTTAAAAAGATTTAAAAAAAGTTCATGCCCAATGGTGTGAAAAGCGTTTGAAATTTTGTATCAAATATGCGCGTGGCACCGCATGGTGTAGCTAGTAAATCTTACCAATCATTGTTAAACTAAATTAATATGCGAGGTATGACACTGTTCAGAAATTATTTGTTACAAGGTTACCGTTAACAAAATATTCTAATTCTTCACATTTCGCTGATTTACCGACAAATAGAATAACTGGGTTACTGATTTTCTATTAAATGTTACATGTTCATGCCCCGTCTCAAGAGGTTAAAGGTGGGTTTAAAAGCGCATCTGGTTCTAGTGTTATGTGTTCACTATCGCTTTATCGATTTTAGATGCTCCTTTCGTTTGATAGTAAGCATACACATATAATATGGGCTGGTGCCCGCGAGTCCTGCGGTTTTGAAAAATAATTTAAAACCCTTCATTCTTGGAAGGTTCTAATCAGATGTTCAAGGTTTCAAAACAAATTACACCCTACATGTTGCCCAGGCTTATTAGCTATACAACTTTTTCCGGAGATTAGCGTGTGCAATAAGAAAATCATACACACAATTTTTTTTCTTAGTCTTAGTCTAGTAACAATATTTATATTTATTATCAGCCTATTGTTATTATTTTTGAAAAATATTTACTGTACATACACACTTTTCTATTATTTTATTATATAATATATAGATATGGATTAACTGAAAGAAGTGGGACATGTGCTATACTAAAATTCACACCGAACCTAGGTTCATAATCTAAAGCCGAATAAATTAAACATATTGTTATCTTGTAAAATAAATTCATTTCAATAAAGGGAATATTACATGAATGAGCATATTATAAGTGCGAAAGTTGTTTGTTTTTCTGATACTCTTTCATGGTGAAACCAATGGACATATTTAAAATTTTGTTCACGCTAATGGCTGCAAATTGGATTTCAAGTCCATGTAGCCAAAGAAATGAAAAAAAGTTCTAGGCTGTACTGCAGCGCTACGGACAAATAGGATCCGTGCTATGTGGACGATAACGCGGGGCGCAGCTAGTTACTTTATATACATATAAACTTAAAATATTTTGTAAATTCAATGGTGAAGTTTGTGGGGACTTATCATCAAATGACACGCACATAGAATAGTACAATAAGTCACTGTGACTTAGCCATAGATACTGCGACTACTAGCCTTGTAGGTATATATTTATAATACATTTTTTGGCTATTTGTAAAAAAAACATTCCTGATATATTTGGAATGCATACTACTCAAAACAAAAAAAGGGCCACTAGTTTATTTACATTTAAGTTCAATTTAGTCAACTGAAAGTAACTGATAAGTAGCATTATATTCATTTTCTTTGGTGTTCGATCTCTCTTATGTTTTTATATGTTTTTTTATATGTTCGTGTTCCTAATTATAACGCATTGGCTATAATTGGATGGATAAAATATAATTGGATATTATTCTTATGTTTTTCTTTGATTGTCCTCTTTACTTGTTTCGGTTGTTTTAGGAAAAAAAGTATTACTTTTTCAATTTCAATTGATTCATTGATCATCTCGCGTTAATCATGCCTCCAGTACGAAGGCACATGGATACAATTACAGCAACCAGAGCCATAACTATGATTCAAGAAGGACGTTCTCAGTGTTACGTGGGTTTGCAGTTGGGTTTTTCTCGAAGAGCTGTCCAAAATGTGTGGAATCGCTTTCAAGACATTGGCAGTGTTGCCAGGAGACCTGGTTCAGGTAGAGTTCGCATAACGACTCACGAGGATCAGTACATCCAACTAAGTGCTCGTCGTGGTCGTACAGTAACGGCCCGTAAGTTACAACAGCACCTGCGGCTGACGACGGGTACCCGTGTCAGTGATCAAACTATACGTAATCGATTGCACGAAGGCCAGCAAACGTCAAGACGACGAGTTGTCCGAATTCCTCTGAGCAGGGTTCAACGTGCAAACCTATTAAGACTCTCCCGTCCGTAATTAAAGTGGGGGATTAATCAGTGGGGCAGGTGATTTTTACAGACGAGTGCAAAGTAAAATTTCTTAATGATGATCGGCGTGCTAGAGTGTGGAGACAACCCTGAGAGCGGTTTTCGGAGTCCGACATTCACGAAGTTTGGGGTGGGATTAGTTTACACGGTAAAACCGAGCTCACCATTTTAAATTCGCATACCGTAACTGCAGAACGTTACATCGAGGACGTCATCAGGCCTCAAGTGATCCCATTTGCACAGCGAGTGGAGCCTGGATTCATCCTGATGCAAGATAGTGCCCGTAGACACACAGCTCGATCAAACCAAACTGTCCTAGAAGGGTCTCATATTGAGGTATTACCATGGCTAGTTAACCGTCCGGATTTTAATCCGATCGAGCAATTGTGGGACCAATTGAAACGAAGATTTAGAGAGAATGACTAAGGGGTCTATTACCAACCGCAGCTTATTGACGGCTTAAAAGATGCTTCGGAGGAGATTCCAGATGAAAACGTGAGGAATTTAATCCAGAGTATGCATACGAGGCTTCTGGAGTGTATTGCTAAGAGGAGGACACACTCGGTATTAAAAAGAAGAAACAAAAGTGACAAGAAAAATCGTTTGTATTCTCCGGTGATTTCTTTTGTTCATATTTTTCATTCAAAATGGCCAACATTATGAACATAAAAAAAACAATTCATGATCATTATTTTAAGCAATTTTTAGCCTATATTGCAATCAATAACATTATCTTGTAGTTACATAAGTTAAACAAGTTAATGTCTTTATTATTTTCATGATACATCAAAAAACCTTTGTGGCCCTTATTTTGTTTTGAGTAGTATATACTTTGTAATGTTACGATGAATGTCTTACGAAGAATTTAATTATGAAATTTTGCAATACTAGCTTACTGTACCACGCGCCTCTACATGCGAATTTATTCCAAAAGAACATTGATTTACCAAAATTCCAAGATACACAGTCAGTGTCTCAAATCAGTTTTTCAAAAATATGTACACTTATGTATAAAAAAGAAAAGGTCAACATTATTACATTTAGTGTCACCAAAAAATCCTTGTCGGAGAAATTCGTTTCTATCATATTGTATAAGATGATATACGTCTTCATGTCGGTTGCATGTTATACAGTTAGAGTTGGTTATTTTATAGTCAAAAATACGTCCAATTCAGATGGCCATCCAGCGAGCCACGTGTGCCTCACACTGGTCTGTTATCGTTTTTACAATGCTGTTGTTTCTATACCTCCGCCACAAGTTCCCACGGGGGGTCGCCGGCTAGGGCCGTAGCTGCAGCCCCTATTTTTTTCTGATTCTGTGACTGACAGAGTAGTGCTGGGGATTTAATTATCTCTCTCAATCGGAATGAAACATAACTAAGGTATGATTAAAAAAACATCATTAAGAATCTACAATTTATTAACAAAAAAGAACACAATAACACAACCACAAAAAATGTAAAAAAGAAAACTAACATAAATATATAAATAAAAAAAAAATGTACAAACACATTTCTTCACAGCCTTATTCTATTTATATTATTCATACAATATCGTAGATAATCTCTAACATAAATATACTTCAAAATTTTTTTAATTTACATATGTATGGTATTTACATAATATTTTTTTTAATGACCTTATTATCATTAAAATAAACCGTTTTTTCTTATAACATTTAATTATTAAAAATAATATTTACATCTATATAATTAATTTAATTTACAATAATATTGAACATAAATTGAAAGTAATCCATCGGGTTTTTGCCCTGGAGCAGGCGACAAGGATACGGCTCAATTCAAACAGAGATGGCAGCCGCCGGTAGCTAAGTGGAGAATGTGCGGAAACGTGATTGAACGTAAACGTGTAACAACCTGTGATACAATTCAAGGTGCTTAATACTGAGATAATATGAGTAGGTTTGTGAGGTGGCCCATTGGGGGGCGGGAGGCTAAGGGTGTTACGTTTCTTGCGATTCGTGACTTTCTGGTCGCTATAATCGAAGAGAAGCTAGCGAGGATAGGATGGTTACAGGTAGAACTTGAAATAAATAATCTAATAAAAACAAAAATACATTGACATATTAGGAACAGATCCAGCTACCATCTCTGCGAAGTAAATAATTTCAAATATTAACGAAAAATTGTAAAACTCTAAGTATAAATGGCTTGGGGTTGGTTTGATTATGTACAACTGTACCAGAAAATTTTGTTGAAAATGATATCACGGTAGCGTGTTTCCTTGTTCTTGACGGTTTTAATATACCTTTTTACTGTATCTCTTACACATAACTCATAAAAACCTAGTTTGCTTTATTTATAGTCTTATAATATCACGTTATTTACATATTCCGTAACAACACATCAAAAAGTAAATACGATAAAAACTAACCATAGATATACCATAAAAATGGCGATACAATTTAGGTACCTTGTAATTGCTTGTGGATATTGTGAAGATACACAAAGAGGTTATGATCAAAGAATATTTATAATTAGACGTTGAAAAAAATAAGTATGCGAATTTTAATAATCATTAAATGCTTCAATTATTATAAAGTGAAATGAGCAAAATGGTTTAACCACTTTGCTCATTTCACTTTAAAATCATGACATAGTCAAAGTTACTCCTTTTCACTGCCTCTATGCAGTCAATCAGGTTAAGAGGTTAAAAGAAATGTTAATACGATAAGATTCTCAAAACAATATTTTAGGTACACTTCGGAAATCAACTCGAGGTGACAGAATCAGTTCGTTTATTTGATTCTGTCACCTCGAGTTGATTTTTTCGACAATCTTTTCTTTTCGACAAACGGCTAACATGCCCCGGAAAAGATTGTTACCGTTGCAAGCAGGTGCCAAAGTATCTTTGGAAATATAACAATAGGGCATCGAAATTTCCTAATTTTGCCAAATAATTTCTCCAGAGTTTATAGTACATGAACGTAAATTTATATTGATGCAGAATACTTTAGTCTAAATTTATACATTTTATCATTCAAGTTTTCCTAACGACTAATACATACGCAAATTTTATCTTTCCCTAACCGAACCGTGATTAAATTAAAATAATTTAAATTATTGCTTGAAATGTAAACATTGTAGATTATAATCTAATAATGATTCAATTAAATTTTAAGGAATTCGGTACAAGATTGTACAAAGTCAAGCTCCGTTGAAAGCTCCTAAATAAAATGAGAATAAAAAAATATTACAATTAAATTAATTTATATTAATCAGAATTTCCATTATTAGTAATACGTTAGTATTTAGGTGGGCTGGGTTATTAGGTGACTTGTTTATTTACTTCGCCTGAAAAATTATAAGAAATAAAAATTATGAACGAATTTTTGTTTGAAGAAAGTTTTCGTAGTTTTTTTTGGTTTGCAGCGAGTCTCACGCGCCCTTGCGAATTTTTATTTAAAAGTAGTTATGAGGGTAATATTAGGCAAGTTATATAGGTATTCCTCTTTATAAACGTTGCATAAATTATTTATTATCATTATGACAGGCACGTAATCTTTATCTATCGCAAGTTTAAAAGCAATAACACTTTTATCATAATAAATATTTTTATCTGATGATAATTTGGTGGAGCTTAATTATACAATAGGTATTACTATGTACATACAAAGTGTTTTCACGCTCGAGCGATGTTATGGCCGAGTCAATGAAAGTTCATACTCAAGTCCAAGAGTTTATAATTTATTCAAGCATAAACATACATGATACACTTAAATTCTTGTTGTTTCTTTTACCACTATTTACTTTTATGATCGTGTCTGTGTGGCCATCGAAATTCTATTTTTCAACATATTAATAATTATGTTCCTAAACCGACACGTAATGTTGAAATCGCAAAAAAAATATATTATGACATTTCTTAACGTAGTGTGTACTGTGTGCTGAGATAATGTAGATAAAGAAGAGAAGCCATAGGCAATTATATGACGGCAAGTGGCCGCCTTGGTTAATAGAGATGGAAGATGAGAATGCATTGCTACGTTCATCGAACTAATCTCGCATACGAATTGCGCATAGACAAATGAATTGATAAACACTGATTGAGAGTGAAAAACATCTGCTGTGTTTCGACGTAGACGGCCACGTTTCAGATTGGCTTCCCTTCTCTATCTATATTGTCTCTATGGCTGCATGAAATTAAATTTTAAAATTAAATTATTCCAAACACTACTAAACCTTTCACGCTTATCTTTCGATATCACCGCGATCACGTTTTAAATAATCAACTTTTTTTATAAATATGTGCAACAAATAGTAAGTTACGTAAATTGTATAGTCTTATCCAATCCTACGTCTGTTCATTTGCATTGATAAATATAATTTATTACAAATAAAGGATTACTTATCGAATGTAATCGGTAATCACCAGCCGTTACCGGTTAGCGGCAATGTCCTTTATGAAAATCTTATCGTCAAATCAAACAGTGTAATCTAATATCAGTTTCAAAATGTCTAATTGGTCAAGTTCAATAGTGAGGACACCGGCATACAGTATGGAAAAGTAAATACAAGGAAAACCTTTTTTGTGTGAAGAAAAATATTTACCTCCAATACAAGGTTCAGCTGTTCTCTGCACTGAATGTTCTTTATTAGGGTACAGTTAATTATACTTCCCATATCCCAAATAAGAACGCTAAGCCTCAGAACTAAAGGTGAAACAAATATTATAAATTTTCATCCTCTAATTCAGACCCCAATTCCCAAATAGATCAGTAAATTTCGCTAAAAGAAAATTCTATTTTTCATTTGTGTCAAAAATGATGTAGTAATTTCCACCTGCGTCACAGTTACTATTCTTTCCCCTATCTACTTTGAAAGTTCGGTATGTTGTCCTTGCTCTTTCTTCCGTCGGACATGGAAAAAAGTTATAATTGTACTGTAAAAGAGAAAAATGCATTTTCTACTTCCTGCGGTTGGGTCTCCCTGGATGCCCATTGTTTTTGCTTCATGTCGTTATCTGAACTATTTACCAATTTTATCATTAAATAGTTTCGTTCAAATTTAAAATTCATTAACTAACTCATTTAATTTCATTTCTCAAACAGTACAATATGAATCTTACAAAATGTTTGCGATGAATCCCAAGGCAAGACTTAATTTACCGATTGTAATGATTTTTGTATATACCTAATATCCTTTCCTATATAGTAAAATCATTTCACTCTGATGTGAAGTTGAAATATTTAAAACTTGTATGTTTTAGTTTTAAATATTTAATTCACTCACATCATTATTGTTAGCATTATTAAATAACTTAATTTATTCTAGTAATACAAATAATATCGAAAAGGTGTCATCCACATTGCCACGGTGAGCTTAAACGAATAGAGAGATAGACTTGCATTCTTTTTCAAATTTATATTCCTCAATTATTTTTCGAATAATTCTAATAAGATTGTAAATAGAAACTATTTGATAGTTTTCTTTGATGAGTACTCTACACTGTCTTTATTATCTTACAACTTCGAGACTAGTGTAATTTTGAGCTTCAGACCGAAGTCAAAAACGTCTGCCCTAAGGCCCTTTAAAATTTATAACTATATAACCCAACATATTGAAAATCTATCTTAATGCCTTATTATGTGCATTTCTGCTTCTATACTATACTATATTACTCAATCAATGCATTCTTTAATTTGGTTGCTAAATAATTTTCTCTTGATGTTCACTAAAACACAAACTCCTCTACTGAACGTTGTAGAGAGTGATGCCCCTAAATTGATCAAGCTGGCCACGAGGCCGATAGCACTTGGTACAGCAATGGAGGCTTGTGATGCTATACTTTTGTATACCAGACGATTAACAGGCTGTAAACTTCTGTAATTGTCAACACCTCCAACGTCGACTTTGCTGATTAGTTTGTACTGAAACAAAAAAAAACTTACATTTTCATATTGTTTGTCTTACAATAGTAAACTTATTTAATTGAAAAGTATAAAACACAAAACACGACTGCTTAAAATAGTAAGTGGTTAAGTGGGTACAAGAAAGTATTGTAAATCGAACGAAACCTCATACTTCAAAATCCATCAATTCATTCAATGAGAACATAGAAACATATATAAAAAACTTCTGTCTGACTAAAATATAAGAATAAAATTCATGTTATATTATGTTGTGTGCGTATAAATATTAACGCAGCTGAGCCTATTTATAACAATTGAATACATTTTAAATACAAATAAGTATATTAGTAATGGTTTGAAACAAGTACCGTTAAATAATGAGTTTCATGTAATTCTGACGTAAGCAATAATTAGGTTAGATATAACGTAAATGTAGGCGGACCTAGACACACGCCTTGTGGTATACATTTATGCCCTACATTTTATACATATGATATAGTGTTCGTAGTGTGTCCAAATCAAAAGGAGGGTGGAATGTACCTTAAATGTTAAATAGTTTCTAGTCTACACATGCTGCAAAGTCGACAGATAAAAACAAAGATAACGTTTGAAGCAACATTTAGATAGCATTTTTGCAGTACAAAGATAAAACATAGTATTTTTCATAAATTGTAATATGCATATTATAGTACGCTTATGTGGGTCGAGGAAATTATTACAACATAACCGTATGATAAGTGAGTTTGTAAAATATTCCAAGGTTATTCGCACAATATGTTGGGTTTATTGTTTTTTACCTGTATTACTGTCACACAAATATAAGTAATACATAGTGAGAAATTAGGAAATTTAAATAATGAATGAAATGTGTAGGAAACTGTGAATTATTTTTTTTAGTTACCACAAGGGACACCATTGCAAACAGCTTGACGAATTTTTAAGACTCCAGTATTGTCAGATTAGTCTTGAAAAAACGCGTGACAAGCTGTACATTAAATAACTAATAAAAACCATAAGCAGCCGGGTTTTATTTTTAAATTTAATGTTATACAATTTCTATTATTGCTTTTCAATATTTTTCATTACAGTTTTTAATTGTTCATGTTGAAGTTTTAATTCTAGATAATAAAAAATAGTGAATTTTATATGTCTAGATGTCTACCTAATCTAAGTTTATTACAATATTTTTAGCTTCATCTGTAATTTCATCAAAAATATGTTGTTTTTGGTGCTTTTTAAAAATAAAACAAGTGATATAAAAGTACGTACATGTCCGTCGTTCACCGCGATGGGTTTGTCGAAGACTATCCAGGTGACGACCTCCTGACACTGCGGGGTAGTTAGCGAGCCGTGGTACGTGTAGAACGATTGTGTATCAGGGCTTAACAACCGCCTGGAAACATACACATATTAACAACGAGTTCATACATTGTAGCTCTTTTTATGAAGGTGGGACAAACGGGGAATTTGGTGACTACTCATGCCCATCGGCAACGCAAGGCTGTGAAGACTTGCCGGCCTTCTTCATCCCGTTCACACATAATACTGCTTGTGGAATACCACCAGCTACTTTGTTCCTACACAAACCACGCGAAGCGCGACAGCATTTCTGTTACTTTGCTTTTTATTTTCTATGTTGCAACTTACGTCAGATCGATAAATGATGCCTTAACGGATCCTGTGTTTCTTGGAACGAGGTCTGGCAGCGATGGGGCGATTTGTTCGAACGCGTACTCACTGTCTGGGTCACTAGTCACCTAGGGACAATGCAATGGTTTAACATGTAATGCATCTGAATCTAAATTTTGGATTCACTCTCGTAGATTTCATTTTTAGGAAGACATTCATTTTTTCGGGATAGAACCTTTTTTATGTAATGTTAGACCTTAATTTAAAGGGCTATTTTTAAAACACCAGAAAGTAAGAATAAATATTTAGCACCATATACAACCGATTTTGTTCTACGATTTGTTTACAAGTTGTGTAGAATATCCTTAGCCTTTTTCTGGTGTTTTAAAAATAACACCACATTGTCAAATTTTATTAAAATCTGTACAATTTGCTTGAAGTAACTACAAACATGCATAGTACAAATTTTCGCATTTATATTATTTTATTTTATATGCGTGTTGTCCTCTAAGCGTCTTGAAATAATTACTCAAATATTTATGAAACATTGGTAGGGCGTTAAGGGGAACCGCTGTGATTTTTTAACGGACTTGGCCCACCACTCTTTACTACCACGGCTACTTCTGTGTCGCCAGAAACGACATCGGCATCCACTACGAATGCATCGATATGATCGTAGGGAGCCCGTGGGAAAAAGCCAAAGCAGTCTTTTCACCAGAAGATTAGGGGAGGAAATGGAAGTAATTCTAATTTCCCTTTCTAATCAAAGCGGAGACACTACCAGATTGTAAGAACTTATACAAGCCGAGAAAAGAGAGGGCAGCCAGATCTTATTTATATTCCCCTAATAATTTTACTTATTCGATGTAGCATTACGATGCCGGGTACAAACAGTTTGTAATATCTATGAAAAATATTTAGGCCGGTTTCACAGATTTAAAGTCAAGTAGCAATTAAAGTACTTACAAATTTCCGTTTTACAGGTTCCAGTTTAAAGTAAACTGATAGTTAAATATTTACAGCGGAGGAGCTGATGCGTGTTGGACGGTACAAGATAAACTGTGCGACCGCAGTGTATGAACTTGGAAAGAATTTTCAGTGTATATTAATCATTTTTTGAATTAATGGTTATCATTTTTGAAGTTGTACATCTTTTGGCGCATACGGGAGGAATTACGACAAGGTTGTTCTAAGCGCGCTCACAGACATGATGATGATGATGATTACCGATCGATTTCGGCCATGGCGACAACTTCGACTCTCTATTGGGCTTAGCTCATGGCTCGAGTTGGGCTTACGTAGCCGATTTTCGCGGAAAATTGCCTTCCACAATGTGGACAAGTGAGCTTGTCGCTCCCGTAATGATAGTGAATGGTAGCAAATGAACGGCTTTTGTACTCATCACGTTTGGAGTCTTCTCTTAAGCGCTGTTTTTAGAATTCGCTGGTTCTTATCGACGCTTCAGAACATGCTTATATCGGAGAAGCTGCCGGCCATGCTTGCGTTTGCCATCCTCCAGCTCGGAATAAAAGATGCGCTTTGCCAATCTCTTATCCCCTATCCGTGAGATATGACGACGCACCATCGAAGTTTTCGACGCATTAAATAAGCCTTAATGCCACCGACTATGGCCCGTCTCAAAAGTTCGGTATTGCGCACTCTGTCAGACCATCCGATTTTCATGATTGTATGAAGGCATTTTAGGTGAAATCTATCCAGAGTACGTATATGGTGACGATACACACACCAGGTCTTAGAGGAATAGAGAAAGCCCGGCAGTACGATCGCCATGTACACCGAAACCTTAGTAGCTAGCTTAAGGTGCTAGCAGAAGTCTCTAGAACGCAGCTTCCCGAATGATGCAGCTGCAACACTTTTCCAGTTGTTGGTCTCAGCGTCAAGGTGACACTTAGATGTTATAGTGTTTCCCAAGTAACAAAATCTATCGACCTGCTTCAGTACTTCCTCGTCAAGTTTTATTGTAGTGTCTCACGGCCATGTATGTCTAAGGACATCACTTCGGTCTTTTTGGTATTGATCTTTAGACCGAACTTGCAGCATGCTTACTGGAAGACAGACATCGGCTGTTGCAGGCCACCCGGGGATTCTGCCAAAAAGCACAGGTCGTCAGCATACATGATCTATGTGATCAGTGCATACAAGCCTTAGTGGGCGCCTTAAGTCTGGCTGGGCTGAAGAGACTGCCATCTGTACGGAAGCGAACGCGAATTTCTTCAGAAACAGTTTCTATGACCTCTCCGAGCAGCAGCAACAGTACAGAGCGAACAGAGTGGGCGATAGGACGCAACCTTTGTTCGACATCCACAGAGACGCAGCACTGCATATTGTCATGCAGGAGTAGCAGAAATCTCACAAACTTCTCTGTGCATCCTAGCTTTCCGAGTACAACCCCGAGAGCTTTACGAGGCACACTGTCAAATGCCTTCTTTAAGTCAACAATGCAAAGATACAGATGTCAACAATGCAAATATACAGATGTCCTTGCTTCACATGTGCCTCGGTCAGGTCGGAAGCCGAACTGGGTTTCGGGTAGATAACTTTCAGGTACAGGTTCTTTAGGCGGTTCAATAGAATTCTTGCAAAGACCTTACCAGACCTGACAGTAGTGAGATACCACGATAAGAGTCACAGACGGATCTGTCACCCTTGTTCAAGTAGAGGGGACTAATGCAAGATACTTCAAAATCGTTTGGGACTCGCTCCTCCTCCCATATTCGAACTAAGAGTTTCCATACCGATCTGTTCAACTCCATACCACCGCAATTTAGTAGCTCGTTTCGTACATGGTGAATGCCTACCGCCCGCTTACTATGCTGCGGCCTGATGGCAGTGACAACCTCATCAAACCTCAGTGGATCATCAAGCTTAATAGATAAGGAAAGTTGAGGCAATAAGCTGAAGCTTTGGAGATCAGCTGATCGATCCACGTTAAGCAAAGTGTTGAAATGCTCTGCGCAACGTATCAGTACACCATCCCTGCTAGTCAGGAGGTGTAAGCCGTCCAAAGGCCTCAACCTTTGCTTTGTAGGACTTACCAATAAGCTTACATACCTCACAATAAGTCTTATTTGGGGAGTCTCCCAAGCTGGTTAGTATCAGCAAGCCAATGTATTCGGCCAGCTTTGTCCCGCCACCATTTGTCTTTTATATGTCGAGACAGCTTGCAGAATTCTTGACCTCTGGCTTAGACCAATTCAATGCTTCCCCCTCTTCTACTATACTGTCGCAAGAGATCTCAATGTTTTTCGGGCGCTGCCCCGAGAACCTCGTCGTTAAGATCGAACCAGTCTTCGCTATGCCGATCCTTCGTGCCTAATGGAGCTGTAGCGGTTTTCATTAGGTAACTAGACAGAGTTCTCCAAGCAGCAATGACATCATCGGTCTCATTTACAGGTAACTGCGTTCCCGATAAGGCTTCAGCATATTTCTCCTCGAAATCCTTTAGCCTATCCACGCTAAGACTCGCAGGCATTCTCTTTGCGGATCTCCGAGGGCGACGGAGGCAAAGTCAATGGTCAGTCCAGCCGTGTGCGCCGCGCATATAGCGGGTGACTTGTACTTGACCTATATCTGTCTCTTTGCCGTATGATTTGCATAGTCTATCAAATGCCAGTGTTTAGATCGCGGATGCACCCACGTTGTCTTGTACTTAGCAGCAAGTCGGAACATGGTGTTCGATAACGCAAGGTTGTATTGAGCGCAAAGACTGAGCAGTAACTGACCATTGCTGTTCATGTTACCGACACCCGTGTCTTCCCAGAATCTCAGGCCAAGCCTCATAGTACCGACTAGCTAAGGCAGTGAAATCGCCAAGCAGCAAGACCTGTTTTTTGGTGTTTATGTTGTCAAGGCATTAAGACAATTCCTCATAGAATTTGTCCCTAATATCATCAGACTTGTCTAACGTTGGGGCATAAACACCGATGATATCAAGGTAGTTGTCTGAATCCAGGTGAAGACGCATTGTCGCGCACATGGTCCAAAATGTGCACATGACACTCGTGAAGATGCTTCGCAAATTGAGTTTTAATGGCAAATTCTACCCCGGACCGACGGGGTTCTAGTGGTTACCTTTCCAGAAGAAAGTGTAACCACCTCCAACTTCAACCAGCTCTACTTGATCGGTAAGATGTGTTTCGCTGAGAGCAGCCACATTCACAGTCACATTAAAGTTCACGAGCAACTATAGCTATTTTACACTCGGGGCATCTCGGTCAATAAGCGCTATTCGTTCTTACGTTCCACGCGCCAAATATCATGATAGATGGTTTTATGATGTATTTATATTTTTCGTTGCGTTGACCACGTATTAATGTAATGCGATGGCAGCCGCGGTTGCTACCACCTTCCAGGACAGGACGAGCACTTTTAAGCCACCTTTTCTAGCCCCCTCCTAGGCTGAGCGAGGGAAGCAGTGCCTCCCTAAATAGAGCTGCTTTTTGGTGCTGCTTTTTCATCCCGAATTTGCAAAGCGACAGCGACCACGACGTGTACTCACGCCCTTGGGACCGCCTATGTACAGGTATCAGACAAAGCTTGGCTTGCATCGCACCTTACCTCTCTACTTCAACCCATCGCGACAGGACTTAACTTAATCGGAGTCCATAGTTTGGAAGCGGTCAAGTAAGGAGGATATATTAAGGTGCGCAAACGCTTGCGCATACGCAGGCGCAAACACTCGTCCTCTCTCTCCTCCTCTCGATTCAGTGGAACGGTGCACCACTACGACTGGGGAAGAGGTCGGATGTTGTATCTAGCCGACGGTAACTTTACACGCCTGACTGCCGCCCTAGGCCACCTTGCCTTGCTGAATCACCGTGTTTAGCAATCCCCTTCGCAATATCTGCATTGGGTTGCCGTCCTCGCCGAAACAGAATTGTATTGTGAAGCAGGAGGGAGTTGCTACTGTTACACTGGGGAGAGAAAGAAAAGAATTTAGAAAATGGTATATGAGTTGTAGGAATATACAAAGAGAGAGAGAGGATAGAAGAATAGTGGGATGCTACGGTCTTGTAAGAAAAGCGATAGAGGTGGTAACAGCACGGAAGGCCGGGGTCGTGTAGCCGTACGCCATTTGTAACTTTCGATCTAGGAGTTGCAAGTGACGTCCCTGACCACCGACACCCCGACAGCCAAAATTACAGAGAGAAGTAGACAGATAAGCGGTACAAATGTCATTGTAATCTCTGACAATTAGTTGTCAGTCAGTCAATCTATCTCAGTGACAATCGTTGATGACTTAATTTTGTTAAATTACCACAAGGACGTACAACTTACTTATAAAGTACCCACAAGTGACGAACGAACCTGAAAGGGGAATATTCCGCGTATCAACGCGTAGTATTTAGTTTCGATGCTACCCTTTTCTGATTCGTTGTTATATGCCATTTATGATATTTTTGTCTTTTTAAATTTTATGTTTTTCCGGCTTTAAAGTCATACCGCTCTGGGTCTAGGTTTCATGAGTCCAAGGGGAAATCCACCGCTGACGGGGAAATGTATCAGGACAAGGGGATGACCGTAGCTGTACGTTACTCGTGTAATACATTTAGGCTTATTCCTGTGTGATTCAGTTTAGAAATGTTGAACTTTAAAAGTTACCTCGCCAACAACCGCGAGGACCGCCAACCCGTCAGGTCGTTTGAGTGCTTCCTCCGGCGTCAGGCCTGTCTTCATGTGCACAAAATGTATTTCTACCGGATATCTGGAACAATAAAAAAAAATAACACCTTGTTGATTTCCAAAATTAGAATACTATCTAACGTTTGGCTATGGTTGTTTGAGAGGAGAAATAGGTGAATGATGTAAAAAAAACCTTTTTTCAGCCGCTTAGGACGGCTAAGATATGCAATGATATTTTGACGACCGGCTGGCTCAGTTTTTACGTGTTACTCCAGAGGGCCAGGGTTCGAAATCCGCCTAGGTTATTCCACATATATTATATATGTATTATATGTATTTCTATAATATAAATCTTAAATATATAAACATCTTGAATTAAAAAAAAATATTAATTATATTTCCGTTGTCTAGTAGGAACTTGCAACGCTAGGTCTTGTAGTACTTAGCGTACTTGTTATATGTCCACAAATATTATTATGACAACTCCTTGCATACTTATATCCGGCTCTATCGTTACAGTACCTCCGGATGTTATTCAGCTCTGTCGTTACAGAACCACACGAAACCTAAGATGTCACTTTACTTAGGTATCATGTGTACGAGAAATACCTCTCCGGTAGTGACCATTGCATTCCGCTGCAATGCAGCGAGGCACTGCGTCTTACTAATCACTTATTATAGTAAATGCATACTTTTTCCCGTCAATTGCGTGTTCTGACAGCCAATGTAGGTGATACTGAACGAAACTGTAATTCCCTCTCAGAGGACCTCCGGACAGGATAGGACTTTGTACATCTGGTTGCACCATCCAAATTACTGAAAAAAGAATACTAATTAGTGATTAAAATTTTTATAATATACTAGTGTTGTTCATTATTATCAGTGATTAGGGTGACTATCCTCCAGGACTCCGGGTCCCACTAGTCTTCGGTTAGTCTTAGTACATGGGGACTAAAGAAATTCTTTTTTGAAATAAATTATTGAATGAATAGGGGGCCTCGCATCTCAAAGCGTCGTGCCCCAGCAGATGTTAAACTAGCGAAGACAGGTCATTGCTTCTTGGTAGTTCTGAGTTTCCGCCTCTATCGAAACACCGTTGGCTGCCTGTTTCCTTTTTTGTTCTGTTTTCAGTCCTGCGCCCGCAAAAACTGTCCAGAGGGCAAGCGAAAACAGATTTTTATGGCAAATAATTTTTATGTTATTCAAGATTGTAGAATTCTATCACCAGGTTATATGTTTGGTATTTTTCGCGTTAAACAGTAATAAATAACATGTACATTTCTATCAAAGGTTGGCCGAGTTAAACTGCAAACAACTAGATATTTTGGCAAGTAGGACAACGTCTGTATAACCTCTATGTGGACGTCTGCGACGATGTTGTGGACGACGATAATCACCCTACCGGTGGCCCATAGCGGGGGGGGGGAGGAAGGAGGGCAACGCATAGGCATAGTAATTATGTGGATATTCATGGGTGTCGGTAGTCGTAAAAAGGCTCTTATTGCCAGTTTGCTCCCCTATTATATAAATTCTGTTGTCGTTGTTGTTACTACAGATTTCTTTTTAACATAGTGTAGAAAAAAAAAAACAAAAACTCGACTGCTAATTGAAAAGAAAAAATTTAGGCTTCTACAGACGGGTGCCATTACTTTAAATGTGTCCCGGCTGTAGCAGCCCCATTTTCGCCGAGTGGCAGTCGAGTTGTTAGTTCTTTTAATAACATTTTATAAAAATATAAAAAGTTTAATAATACAAGCAATCGCCATTTAAATCTCTACAACTTCATGTGTTCGGTAAAAAAAAACATTGAACTTCACTACTTTGCGCCCGAAACCTGCCATTTTGTTTCTTTTACTTTTATGGTGGCAGTTGCGTTGTAAAGACGAACTTAACGACACCTCATACGTGAAAATCCATGTAGCCGTTAAGGGTACATAAAAATCTACATTCAAATTCCCAAAAAACATTACCCTCCTTCTGGCGCTGTCGGGTAAAAAGTGGGCGTGCGTCCCTACGTGGAGACGACTTACTTGTGTGTCCGTTGTTTCTGCCCGCCATATTGACGTTGGTGTACCCTCTGAAGGCGAGCGGTCCTTTGATCACCACCTCGTTCCTGTCCAGCACAGCGTCGGACTTGATGACGTTGATCGGCGACTGCATGTTGCCAGTGTTGCACGCGCCCGGCCATTTCGTTTCAACTATTGTGAAATTAACAATGTAGTACAACATATGTGGATATATCACACCATATTAGCCTATAGCTGTGGTAAATATCGTTAGCACTTGTGCTGCATATATTAGAAAACGGACATACATTTAATATTCTTATAAAGTTTATATATTTGGTCTGGTCATATATACTGTTGCAATTAAAAATAAAAAACATGTTACATTCAAATTTGGAATCTGTCCTTTTTATACGATTGTTCATTGTGCTTTCTCATTTGGCGCCAACACACTGTACAATATTTTGCGATTATAAAATGGAAAGGGTAATGAAGAGAACAGAATCGATGTGATTGCATTACACATAGTGGGCATGGAGCTCAATGCAATTGTTAAAACTCTCCATATTCCGGGCTATTAATAGGTACAATGAGACTTTTTTTATCAGTGGTAGAGAAATACCTGGCCCTCCACGTAGTGTTCATACGAAAAAGATGGTCAAAGCATCCAGGGAAATTATCCCAAGATATCCTGACAACTACTGAAGCGGTACGCAAAGGGAGGCAACAGAAAAATGTTGTTTATAGACAACTTTTTTACAATGGTAACAAAAAAACAAACAAAATGCACAAAATATGTCAAGGCTTTCTAAGGAAGCTCTAAACGCCATGATAATTTTTAGTACCTAAAGCAATCCACACGATTGGCAGTGAAGAATTTCCCCATGGAAAGAGTACGTGCTTCTATTGATAACTGGCCTCAACGTTTAAACGACCGTATTGGAGCCAATGGAGTCCACTTCGAATGAGCATTTTTAATTGTTTTCTATTTGTGTATTAAACTAACACACTGTAAAAGTAATAAATGTTATTTGGAATTAAAAAAAATGTGAAGACTAGGTATTTAATATTTTATTATTGAGACACATAGACAGGAGATCGGTCGTCTTAACGTTCATTGAATGCGGCCTATGTCCAGCAATGGACCGATAAGGGCTGATAATGACGATGATGGTATAATACATATATAGACATCTATGCCCTATGCGGGAATCGAACCTGCGACCTTTGGCGTAACACGCGGACTAACCGCCACGTTACCAACTGAGCCAGCAGGCTGTAAAAATGAGATATCACTTCTCTCGCAGTAGAATAAAATTTTGTGTTATTTCAAAGTTTGCTCTAGGTAGTAAACCCTAGGCCTATTCAGGGTTAGCGTTCGTATTTTATAGTGTGCGTTATTTCAAAGAATTTTTCTTTATTCTGTAATAGATCAATGAAATATCTAAATAATACAGAAAATAATTTATTTTGCGTAAGGATTTGAATTAAAATCTTTGGTTTTACTGAAAAAAAAAAAAATATTTAAGAATATTTCTATGTTTTGGCCACACTTTAACATACTTAATTGATTTAATTTACGAAACATATTATAATTGTAACTGCAGAAATAATGTTATTATGATAATGCTAGAGAAAGTAACGAAATTATATTATTAATCACGCAACCCTAAATTTATCGGTAGCAAGAGGAGAAAGTACAGTCTACATCAGAGGACAAATCCAGATTTTTGAATGCCGTCTCTCCAATAAAAAACCCGGATCATGATTTCATTTAGACTTACTACAGTGATTATAGTGATTAATATCTATACGCTATGCTGTATGGATGTTTGTGGAAGACTTTTAACCCTGGTATGTTATGTCGGGATGACAATCCCCAAAATTTCATGAACATTTTTTTATAGCAGAAAACGTGCAATCGGGGCCTGTTTACGACTACCGACGCCCGTAAGAATCGGCACTACTACCATGCCTATGCGTGCCGTCATTTCCTCCTTCCCCTAATGGGCCACCAGCTACTTACAAAACGCACGAAACGCGATACCGAAGAAATCTCTTTACAGCGGTAACATGTGAGCGGAAGTCGTTCCGACCCAATTCCGCTGCAATCCATGGCACTACCGCTTAAATAATAGAATCACAACTATAATATAAGAATAAGACAGTTAAAATACTCACATTCATAACTCCACCCGTGATCCTGGTCGTCTGCGGCGTAAATGTATCCTGTAACAAAATATATCAAGGTTAGGATGACAACATTTACACTAGTACTATAAATAGGAAGCATTTGATTATTTGCTTGCATTCATAGATTTAGGAAAATACCAGGATATACAGTGGACGTCTCCAAACCGTCCACATAAAAGGTGTGCAAATGTCAAATTATGCACGTGCAACAAAAAAAACTCAAACACATGCCCGTAAGGTTGACATTTCATGGAAACATGTTTAAATTTTTCACATCTTTTTGATACAATCTGCATAGTGCATTGTAAAAAAAGACTTAAAATCATACATGTTAGGTTGACATTGCAGAAAAAGTGTGTTTATGTAGTCACGGATGATTCAGAATGACAGTATAATATGAAATCGTATATCTTGTATTTTTGTAAATCAATGCTTGCATTGAATAGTTTCCGAAACTAGTATTAGTAGAAGAGTTTTTCAAATCTAGTCCACCAGCATCCTACACTATCTGTGATAGACATATCATATTTTTTAAACGTTTCAACTAAATAACTTCAATAATGTAACCAAAGGAGGCGTGAAAAAATATCAAAAATTCTTATATAGCAGCAGAAATTGTTGACAACTAGCGGTCCCTACGTCGTAAATTTAATTTTTTGTCATTCCTATGATCTGTAATAAACATTACAACTCTCGGCCGAAATTACAATTTATAATCTTTTTATTTTTGTAACCCAATGAATTTTTGTAATATTTCGTGAAATATCCGTGCGAAGCAGGGATATTCTCGTACTGCTAATTAAACAATAATTTTAATGAGGTTAAAACAATCTATACTTAATAATACTCGTATAAAGCCAAAGAGTTCGTTCTTTTTGTTTTAACGCGCTAATCTCTGCAACTAAAGTCACATTAAAAAAATATTTCTGTGTACGCTAGCTATATTCATGAGGAAGGTATAGGCTCTCTACCATGACGATCATACACGGGCGGATGTTACGCGGGTGGAACCACGGGCCGCTGCTAGTTACATTATAAGTGCGAAAGTTTGTCTGTATATTTGTTTTTCTTTCAGTCATAAACTACTAAACGAATTTGGATGAAATTCAGCACAAATATAGATTTTTGTGTCTCTTTAAAGGATTTTATCGCGTTTCCTTAGATTTTCTTGTGGAACATGAGACAGAATCACCGTCATGAACGAATATGCC
>JAFELO010000079.1:22013-47286 GCA_017140195.1 Eumaeus atala
TTAATATTTTTTTATTATTATTTTTTTATACGTTTTTGCGCGTTCAGCCCGCACAGCGCTTGTGAATTTTTTATAGGGGATAAACGAGCAATCAGAGCCTTTTGACGACTACCGACGCAAATAGACATCCGCATTATTGTCATGCTGATGCTTTGCCTACCAAACCTCCGTGGCTCCAACGACTTACGGGCATCGAGATAACCTAGCGTTGTCATATTACTTGTCGAGTTATCTATATTGATAGTTTATAGCTTATGATCATTATTAAATACAATGAACAAATTGTCCCTTCTACGATTATAACTAGCACAATACATCACTTGTTTGTTCCGTTGAAGTGAAACTACTTTAAGACAGGTTTCTGTTTGCACTATAGTGCAGGGTTTGTGGGGCTCAGTAGCCTGTGGTGAACCCATACACTTTAGGCGAAGCCAATTGAACTGTGGGGGCTGCTTTAGCTACCTCTCTTATGAGAAGAGGGGGTTAAAGAGCGGGAGGAGGAGGCGCCCTTGGTACCCCTCTTATAAAAAGAGGGAACTAAAGAGCTCGAGGTGCTTTTGAACTTGGAGCAAGGGGCGAGGGTGGGTACCTCACCCCATTGCAATGTTCCGAAGGCGGCGGGGCTGTCCCGTGGTGCTGGACAACCACTCTGTGGAGAAGGTTGCCCTGATGATTTGTTCTCTGTTCTCTCTGATCGGGAGACCTCACCAATGGTATCACTGATGGCACTCGCAGTGATTTTTGTGGGCACTATAATATGCAGCGAGCCCCACACACCACTGGATCCCACCCAGGGCCGGTGACGGCGCGTAAATGCGTTTCCCCGTATTAACAAAGACATTAAGTTAGCATGTTAGGAACTCAAAGTCACTAAGTTATAAAAACGCTTTTTTTATTACCAACGATCTGCCCCGGCTTCGCCGGTCAATACCAGGATTCAAATTTTACATTCAAACTTTCCCTTCAATTCATCACATAACAACACACACATTTTAAGGACTTTGTTTTACAATAACTTGTTTAAATTAAGATTTAGACACTGAACTTTTTACCTGTGCACCAACATGATGATGTCATGAACTGTACTTTACATTTTATGAAATGAAAATTAATTATTCTTATACTACATATTAAAGAAATATGAAAAAATTTTTTGGACCTGGCTCTCGGTCATTGTTTCCTTCCTTCCAAGAATCAAATGTTCGAACGTCCCATATTATTAAATTCCGATTGGATGTTTAATCAGTAGTTTCCACATGACGGAAAGTTGTGCGAACTGAGATCGGGTTCCTCATGTGATACGTTTAGGGGTTGTCAAAACTATTTTATAAAGGCTGTAAATTTTATACAGCTTGTAAATGGTTTATGATAACACAGTTACTAGTTATTATCTCTAGGCCTGACGTTTTGTCGATTGAGTAGCACGTGAAAACGTACCAAAAAAAATTCGGGTTATAAATTGTTCGCACGGTGCTGTAGATTACTACCACAACTGTACTGTAAAAGTCTGAGGCCCATAGGGGGAAAGGAAAGAAAGTAAACACATCAAAATTATAATAAATACAAATGCTTATGGGTGTCAGTAGTCACCCAAAGGCTCTCCAAATGTAAAAAAATATCTAAAATTTTTACTTTATAGTATGTGGGAGAACGCACACATTTAATGTTATCGCTCATATGCGTTACCTTCTTTTCCTCCCCTCCCCCCTTTAATGGGCCACGGGCCACACAAAACTCTACAGCATAGCTGTGAGGGCGAGCTTACTTCACCGGTCGTGCCGGTCCAATTACGCCGCAATGCGGTCACAGCACCACACTTCCTTCTAAAAAAAATCTTTCCCCGAATTTATTAACAGATTACAAAATCATAAAATTAAATGTGATTTAATAAATATTTTTAGTTGAAGTCCGTTTACCAAAATAGTTATTAGCATTATGTATTAACAGTATGTAGTGGCATTTTATCATAATACAATAATTACTAGTCGACAAGTTAATTGCAATTAATTATCACTTAATGTGTTAATTTGTGCTTACCTTATAATTTATTATATACACTTGTAGGAGACTAAATTCGCGAGCGGTATGTGTTATTAATTATAATATTAACTTACTGTTGCCTAAACTTGAAACTGCGACTTTAAGAATTAGATGAGGTCGATATCCTATGATTGGCAAGCTACATAAGCTGTATAACAAATAAAAACAATGATAGATATCATAGTCGTGACAATTAGGAATAACGAGCAAGTGTGGTGATAAATGTGTCGATAAATACGCTGACGATCTACCAATTTACCTTAGATTCCCATAGAATGACTTGAAAGAAATGTATTTAAATAACAGTGATTATTAAACTTGGCATTTATTGAAAATGCGATTTGGTCACAATGCCAAGATAATTCCTAAGGATTTACGAACTTATGAACTTTCTATGTATTTCATTGATTTTAGTTCCCGTATTGATGTCTTAAGTTTACGAGAATGTTAGTCATTACAATAAAACTACTTTTACGGATTTTATCGCGGTCTATTAAATTATTTATATACCCCGAGGTTTCAGAAGCTTTACAGCAACCATGGTCACGGTTGGAGTGAGATGACAGTTGTCCTGACGTACCAAGTTTATTTAAAGTACCCGAAGAATTATAATTTTAGTTGTTCCGATCAACGCAAACACTACTTATTATATCTTGCTGTCTTGAGGTGTTATGTTTACTTTTTGATTTTATTATGTTCACCACTGGGAACAGAGGGGGAACTTCAAGCAGGGGGAAGAACCCAGCCATCTTCTCTATTGAAATTTGGATGTTTCCTAATTTCTATAGCCTCACGGATCATCCTTGGAAGGAGTTGGTGTTCCCTAGTGAGGATTTGCGCTTTAACAAATCTAATGTAATGGCAGGGGCCAACTTCAGCATTGTCACAGACCGCAGATTTTGTAACACGTCGGTGTTTCATATCGGTTATATGTTCTTAAACGCGAGTTTTTATAGAGTTAGTTCTCCCGTTTATATTACAACTAGCAGCTTCCCGCGTTGGTCGTACGTCATAGTATATAGCCTATAACTTTCCTCATGAATCGGACCTGAATGTTTAGACGTGTTCAAACAAGAAACAAAAAGACATTCGGCTTTATTTTAACAGTATAGAAGATTTGAATATAGATTATACCAATCTTTTTTTTTTATAGAATAGGGAGGCAAACGAGAAATCGGAGCCTTTTTACGACTACCGACACCCATGAACATTCACATAATTCCTATACAGATGTGTTGCCATCCTTCGACCCCCCCCCCCCCAACAGGCCACTCACAAACCGCACGAAATGAGACACTGAAGACATCACTTACGGCGGTATTATGTGAGCGAGAGGTACTTCCCGGGTCGTGCCAGTCCAATTCCGTTGCATAGGTGCATGTCATGGTGAAGTGTCATGCAGTATCCTTGGCAATACCCCCTCCTATGCAGCATGGCACTACCTCTTCCTAAATCTATATTCAAAACTTTATTTTGTTATTACAGAAGATTTGAGTATAGATTATACCTTTCTATATTCAAAACTTTATTTTTTTAGTATAGAAGATTTGAATATAGATTATACTTATCTACATTCAAAACTCTTTTTATTTTACCGGAAAATGCAATAACGCACAGCCAACGGATCCACCTCTGGGTCTGATCCGATCGGCGTGCGGGGCTCGTGGATGAACCTAATATCCATTAAACCCACGCGCACCATCGGCCTAATGGGCGGGTCAGCAACAGGGCATGAATTTCTAATATGCCTGCATCCATTTTCCTACATATGTCAACAGAAGATTATGTTCACACTCAGTACTATGTTGAGTGAGAGGGTTACCTAAAGTTATTTCACAAAATATTTTTATTGACCCAAATGTTATAGTGTCGACATAATAATATATTGCACAATTTTATCATAACACAGAAATATCATATCAAATACCGAATTATTTTTAAAATTTTCCTACATTATATGAAATGAAAATAAAGGTAAATGTAAAGACGAAATGATTTAAATCACAATTTAATAAGACGTTATCGGACGCGGGCTAAAATAAGAAGCCAACTGAAGCGTGTCGGAGTCGCCTACGAAGCGTTCCGTACGATGTCTCTATTTCTTCTCGAAAGACCTACGACATCCCACACGAATATTCGTAAAACCCGAAAGAAAATATTTCAGCCTTATGTTACATGTATGGGAGCGTTTGTTACTCTTAATAATTTTATTTTTCAAATCATAATTCATCAATTTGTAGCGGTTCAGAAAATACAATTCATATTTAAAACATACAGAACCCATAATATTCGAGTAAAACATCTTCGATATGCGGTCGGACAGACGGACGGAAGACGAACGGACAGACGGACATAACAAATTGTTAGGGTTTTGTTTTTGCCACTTGGCTCTGGAATCCTAAAATGCATGGATCTAAATTATTTTTATATTAAATGGAACATTGCACTGCGCGCACATTTGGACAAAACAATCGATGGAATTTTTCCTGTTTAAACTACACTTGCTACAGGCGTGGGTGTACTATCTCATAATATTTTGAAAGGATTACGGCTGTCATCTCGTGGAGGCGCGGAACTGTTAGTTGGAAATGTTTGTCATGTTTGGCAATGTCAGCCAGCGCTTGGTGTATATTTAATTGAATTTGGCAAACAATGTCAAAGAAACGGTCCTATCCAGATCTGCACTTGGGGTGATTATCGACACATTAGTTAGCAGATGCGTTAATATCATTTTCTCCCCACTAATGGGCCATCGGCTACTTATAAACAGCAAGCAGTAACACGACAGCATAGTTACCATTTTAAGGAGGTACCATGAGAGGGAGTCGTTGTGTCGTATCAGTTAGCCTCTCTGTAGCCTAAATGGGCCTCCAGGCGGCAGTATGCGTCTGACTAAAGCAAACCTACAAAATATGTAAAAACTATATGCTTTGCATTCAAAAGCAATAAAACAAAGCGCAAACAGATACAACACCACAGCCGAGGTGCAGGTAGTTTTCTCGTCCCAGGGACTCGTCCCGGGCTATACTAGTCAATCCATAATCACCACATCTTGACAGACAACAACGTTCGACTCCGAACAGTCAGAACGGCGATGTTAGTGCAGTCATAGGAGATAATTCCTGTACCTTACATGATTTGCCAACGAGCTCAAATCAAACCGCCGCACCGGTTAGGCTGACCACGATCACATGGGATCCGTACCATCCACCCGTGGTGGAAGGGGCGGATGATCCTCCCAAGGCATGATAGCTCAATGAGATTTTCCAGCCCCACGACAATGCAAGGCCAGCATTAGCTGCGCGCGTACTGTGCCTATTGCAGAGGGGGGCGAGTGGACCCGATAATAATAGTTGTTTTTAAATAACAATCGGTATGCATCCTTCTCATCTGCGGGAGAGGATGGAGGGTCTGTTCCCCTATCGAACACAATTACACCAACACCGTTACTCAACGTGTCTTTTAGTCACCAGTCAGCATAGAGCTGCCAAAGAAAACAAAAGAATGTCATCTTTAAGTGATAGGTAACTTAGATCCTAGCAAGAAAAAAAATTATAGCTATAATGCACAAGTCCAACTGCACAAAATGTACTTTAATGTGTGAATTTCACTCGCGTGTAAAATACATATAGAACATTACCCTCCTGACACAGTCGGATATAGAGATTCGCTTCGCTCTGCCGATCTTCACTATATGTATGCAAATAAAAAACTCACCTCCGTGATAATTGCTACTGTCAAAATGTTTACATAACACGTACTGTAATGAGAAAATACCTTGAAGATACGGTATCCGTGTACTTTCCGCTAACACTTAACTGGGCTACGGAAAAGAAAAAATCCAGGCTTCTGGTCGGGACACATTTAAAATTGTCTTTTTTCTAATAGTAGTCAGGTATTATGTTCATTTAATTATGTCTTGAAAAAAATGAATGTTTTCCCTTTGGATGGTTTCACACGAAACCGCGGAAAGCCTGTCATAATATAATGGATTATGTATTTAAAATAAAAACAAATGCTAGACCTGAGGACAAACAAACAATCATTTTCAATGAAGAGCTGGTTGAATGTTACGAACTATTTAGTTATTGGGAATTCGGAATACGGTATGGCAATTTCTAATAAAATTACAAAGTTACGGAATATTGGCGCAGTGCCACTACTTTCCCGACTTTGTACTCTTCTGCACCCCCGATCTCTCGTCCTGCGTCTAATTACTCTACGGTCATTTTTTCTACATTTTTCTACTCCTCTGTACTGTAGAAAGGACGAAAGGAGGACGGACCCACCTCTTGTCCCACAGATTGAAAGGATGTATCCCGATAGTTATTTAAGGCTAGCTAAAGTAACGATTATTACCTTGGCCGAGGGGACCGAGTTCGTGCGCCACCCCTCTCTGACGGGATAGGTAGTTCATGCGTCAGCTAAAACGACCGTGAGTGCTAACTGACTGAGGGGAACCGTCTTCCCCCTTCCTCATCGTGGTTAACCTACCTGGTAGAATCCGGTCGCGTCTTGAGTAAATAGGAGAATGAGGGAATAGAGAGAGCACTTGTGCCTGAGCAGAAGTCTCTGTAATTTGAGTTGGAGCATCTTATTTTTTTTTAAATATTGAATTGTGTATAGCTTTATGTTAAGTACATAAAATAAATCTTTATTTTGATCAACAAACTGGTTTATATAAAGTTTTGGTAACATTACAAGGCATTAAATTTGTTGGAAATAACCTGTCCACAGCGAGCACATCTATTGTGAGGATTTCTTTTTATCGGGTACTGATGGGCAACTCAGCTCTCTTGGTGATTATTTATAAAGAAATCATACCCATATTAGTTACTTCTGTCACAATTTCTGTCATCTTTGGTTCACTCTCACTCACGGAGTTTAACACAAGGAAACGTGGAACGCCTGCGATACCCGCCAGAGGGAGGCGCAGCTGCTTGTATGGATGTCTCTTGGCGTTGGTAGGCACACTCACCATAACGTGATCAGATTGCTTTTTCCCCCTACGACACTGTGTGCTCCAACACGGGACTGCAGTTTAATCCTTGAGTGCGAACATGATGCTGAAGTGAAAGATGATAAAGCGTTACGCTTAGTGTTATATTCCATATGATTCTAATCTTACTTTTTCATATTTCCGCGATCCATAAATATCCTAAGGAGTAAACTAACTGGCGATCCGACCCAGCCTCGTCCGAAATAACATGATACATCTTTTTCAAATGTTTTATACACACGTGCAATCGGTTTAACGACGTCGCCCATAGACATTATGAGAATATTGCTACCTGGGACACAAATATACCTACACTGAAACTACTCGGGAGTCGCTATGTCCGTGGGTGAAAACCTCATTCACATCAGTTCTGTAGGTTTTAAGAAAATCGATCACACACAGACAGACGACTGCGAGAGACTTTGTATTTCTATATAATATGTGTCGGTTTATACTTTGATTAATTTAGTTGTTTATCTCTAGTTATTCCTTTGTGCAGTAAAATATCGCGTCGAGACGATAAGAGTGAGTGCGAACTTTATTCAGGTCAACTGGGGAGTGAAACAGTGCCGTACACAGTCGTCGAACTCAAGTGTTGTAGCTAATAGGAACTAGGATGTTGGTACGTAGTCAAACCAACCTGACCGCACTTTCAAGTTACC
Organism: Eumaeus atala; assembly: GCA_017140195.1. NCBI lineage: Eukaryota > Metazoa > Arthropoda > Insecta > Lepidoptera > Lycaenidae > Eumaeus > Eumaeus atala. Next base: position 29,715 of record JAFELO010000079.1, read on the forward strand.
TTTTTAAAGGAAGAGATGTAGCTTTTCTAGCGCGTTTGCATTATGATAGTTATTTTTATCTTGCTTTTGTATGACTTGCCATGCTGCATTGCTGCAAGACCGGGACGGTTCCTCATGGTCCAAGCCTTGTCGTGGCGGTGAGGCTCAGTAGCCCGGCGTGAACACAGGAGAAGCCAATTTAGCCGTGGGGGCTGCTCTTTGCACTGCACTCTTCTTATAAAAAGATGGAGCTAAATAGCAGGAGGAGGAGGCGCTTGATGTACCACTTTTATAGAAGAGGGAAAAAAAGAAACAGGAGGAGGCGTTTTTGCGCTATTTGGCTAAGGGCGAGGACGGGAATGGGTCACTCCATTGCGCTGTCGGCAAAAGAGCCTGGGGAGGTAACTTTCGCGTACATGACAGCGCAGCAGTAATAGCTATGCTGTCACGTTTCGTGCAGTTGGTGAGTGGCCGGTACTACATATGAGGGGAGAGGTAAAGGTGGCGGCGGACGTCAACAGGCTCCGATTGCTGGCCTGGCCTGGTGTGATAAGAGATGTCAAATGGTCTCTTCTGAGGGAGGGGAAAGGGGAGATTGAAATAACGACGGTACTTAAATAATGTGTAGGGACTCAAGAATTGCACGTTGGGGAACAGAGCCGGCGAGCAAACCCCCGTGCGTCTGCCATGAGTCGCTCCGTATACCGAGAGGTGGGTAGGAGCATGGATGGAGGTGGGTATATGTCATTTCTGAAAAGAACTTTTACGAGATATTTTTGATATGTTACGATAAAGAATTATTACCTCTTACGTGCACAGACGGACGCTCGGTATGTAAAGAGACTAGAGGCTTTCGCTGTATTGTAGCTGTACCGGGCCTGCGCGACTGGGAAAATTCTGGCTTACAAATTAATATCTTGAGATGTGTGTACTGTCGCATTTCGTGCTGTTCGCGAGAGTACAAACACCCCCTTAGGATAGATGGTGGACAATGTATCTTCCTTTCTTATAAATAGATGGGACAAACGAGAAATCGGAGCCTTTTTACGACTACTGATGCCCATGAACATCCGCGCTATTACCATGCCGATGCGATGCCTCCTTTCCCTCCCCACCAATGGGCCACCGGCTACTCATGTACCACACAAAACGTTTATGAACGTCAACAATCTACGAACGTTCCTAAAAAAAATCATAGAACTTTACTTACTATATACATTTATTTTGTAATTACCCGTATTCGAGCAAATAAAATTTCTTTACACCTTTCATGGAACGTAATGCCAGTACTTAATCAGTGCCAGTAAATAAATATCTTATCTATCCGATCAGATCTTGATGCGAATGACCGTCTGATGGATTATACATTATTTTTACAAAGCATCTAACATCAGTTTTAAACAGAAACATTTTGGAAACAAAAGTACCCGTGTTTTTTCATATGTTTTGCCACCAAAGTGTTTTCACATGTTTTTCCTGAATCGAAATTAGCATCCACTACCTAATATCACATGGCTTATTTCGTAGCTGCTAGTAAGACGTAGCGCCATATCTGCATGGTACTTGGCCTGTACGACCGGGGCGGTGACCCTCTGTCACACAACCCCAGCTTTCGCTAACAGTACCTACTGCGGAAATCCGTAGGCAAATTTATGTAACCTAGTAGTAGGGATGTTTGTAAGCAACGACAATTAAAAGTCTTCGGAATTCCCTGCTATAATTGCTAAAAACAATGCTAAAAATAAAATTCATTCCTTAATAGATTAGAAACTGATCGAAAGTGTAAAAAAATGTATTCAATAAATATTTGAAATTTTATAAAAATAGTTTTTATTTATTAATAGGTTTATGATAAATTAATTCATTTAACATCGCGACAGAACTGTAAGTTCTACGCCCATCACCTCGATGTCCGTAAATTCACAATTATGCGATTTAAACGCTACTTCTTACCGCGTACAACTGTAATGTGGAACCAAATGGCTTAAGGGCTTAGCGGCCGTCTTCGGTCTTAGGAAAGGGCATACCTATTCCTTAAAAGCTGGCAGCGCGTTTTTAAGTCGCCTAGTCTTACAACCTACCTATATCATACCCTATTTTAGTTTGCCCCCTATATCATAAAAATAATAATAAAATATTCATGAATATGTATCAAAAAGTGACAATACAATCAACTTATCTTATCCATACGGTCTATTTTAACGTACATATCGCTGGCTATAAATTGTGTCAAGCGAGTACCGCTAGATATGTTACATAATAAGCACATAATCCTGTCATAAGGATGAATGGATCTATTTATAGACTCATTCAACGGTCACCAATAGCCATTGTAGTACAGAACTACAAGTACGCGTCTGTACAGTACAACCCTTTATTGATGTCATTAACATCACATTTTATACTGGCTGTATATTATCTATGGCGACCGTGGTCTGGTAAGCTTGTTCAACCACAGTCGCGAGGCCCCGGATTCGAGTCCCGGGTCGGACCAAAGTGTTATTGGGATTTTTCAAATTCCAACAACGGCTCGAAGTCAGGAAAGCTCTTCGAGACACGAGTGTCTAACACCCCCAGGTGTTAGACACTCGTGTCTCGAAGAGCACGTTAAGCCGTCGCTCCTGCGCCTGATTTCTTTTCGGTCGTGTCGGATTGCCGTCCCATCAGAATAGGAGGATGAGGGAACAGGCATTGCACTTGTGCCTGCGCACACACCTGTGCACTATAATATATCCTGCGCAGTTGGATAGTCTCTATGGAGATTGCCGCCGTGGCCGAAATTCGTCTAGGACAACATTATTACTGTTATATTATCTATGGAATTTTAAAGCTTACCTACTTGGTAACACACAATTATTATATAAAATACAGCATGACACACATACACACCATACAAACTTATGTATTGAGGTATTAAAATTAACATGTTTCTTTCTATAAGCTGTTAAGCAAGCTAATGTTATGTATAATGTTAGAAAATAACAACCGTTACATTCTATTCGCTGTAACGTGATATGCCTGATACGTCTCAACATTACGATTATAATGATGTAAGCTGAGGAAATTTTATTGATTATTTCAAAATAGCGAATAAGTTAGCAAAGAAGATTTTTATTATAGAATAGTGGGCAAACGTGCAATCGGAGCCTTTTTTACGACTACCGATGCCCATGAACATCCACATAATTAATATGCCGATGCGTTGCCCTTCCTAACCCCCCAATGGGCCATCGGATACTCACAAACCGCACGGGTCGTTCCGGCCCATGTCCGTTGCATAGGAGGATGTAGTGTCATGCACTATGCATGACACTACCTCTTCCTCAATATAAGATTTAATAAGAATATAATTTAGATTTTCAGATCATAAAATAAATCGATATATCATATTCATAAATTTGTTGTCATCCATTCAACTGATGTTTAACATACATTTTTAATACTTGATGTTAAAAAAATATTTGTATATTTTATTTACAGGTAATAATTATTGTAAAAATACTTAATTGTTGTTTTTATACCAGTTTATTATTATTATATTCATGGGTTTCGGGAGTCGTTAAAAGGCTCTGATAGCTCGTTGGTCCCCCTATTTAATCGAAAACATCTTTTGTCTATGGAACTCACATAAAAACCAAAACGAAATTAAGACAACAAACACTACACATGGCTCGACTCACAATTAACCAGTTTTTTAATCTCACTTTAGTGAGGATTTCAGACTGAAACCCGACATTGACATGACATGAAGCAAGAACATTTACGTTCTACAACAAAACATTTACAGAAAACAACAACAACAACAACACATCTTCACGTCAGCTCCATCATATTAGAAAACACATTCTAACATAACAACATCCATACACATTATAAAACTCTCTGTCTGTGATCCATTGTCCCAAAACCTACAGAACGGATCTTCATCCGATTTCACCAATGGGTAGAGCGATCCCCGAGGAAGATTTTGGTATAAAACTTGTAAATATTACGATCCCGTTGTTTACGCACGAAGCCGGGGCATATAGCTAATAAAGTATAAACCTAAGCGAAATATAAACAACGTTTGAACTGAAAAATCGACACAATTCAATACTACTAAATTATTATTTTACAACAATTAGTGAACACAGATCTATACAGCTGATTACTTCCCCTTTGTTCATCTCATTTTTACAAAATTAAATGTTATAGATGTAATGCCATGTTGCCTAGTAGATTGGCAGGCACGACCGGAGAGGTAACTCTTCTCGCTAACATAATACCGCCGTAAAGTGACACCTTCCGTGTCGAGTTTCGTGCGGTTTGCGAGTAGCCGGGAGGGGGGAGGAAAGGAGGGCAATACATCGGCACAATTATGCGGATGTTCATGAGCGTCGGCAACCGTAGAAAGCTAGAATTTCTCGTAGCCCCCGTTTTCTCGTTTCCCCCCTATACTATCAAAAAATTTACACTTAACACTGTAAAGCTGAACAGTTTTTTTGTGTTACGCGCTAATTTCAGGAATTACCAGCCCGAATTGAAAAAATCCGAATCATGGTGCAGTCAATAATAAAATGAATAATTCTTCTTGTGCTGAATAGCAGATTAAACGAGGAAGGCTAAATACATAATAGGACAGGAGTTAAACGGGTGAAACTTCGGGTCACTTCTAGTTTAATGTATGTAGATGTGTACAACATCCCTACCTCATTTATGGGACCAAACCCCTGTCCCTAAAGTGTTGTTTTGTATGTTAGTAACATAATTGTGTTAGGTACTTTACCTTTACCTGTCCACAGAGTTATGGACCCCATGAGTCCCTGTTCTAATTTGAACAGTTGATCACATCATCAACTGTTCAATTCCCTTTTTTCATTATGATGTTTTATACATCTGCATGCAATATTCATGTACTTATTTGTTACTACAATTTATCTTACACATAAAATTCTCTTGTTACCTTACTCCTCCGAAACGGCTTTTCCGATGTTTACCAAACTTTATATGCATCTTTAGTAGGTCTATTATTACCCATTCCCCTAAGTGATAAGGGTTGTTCACCCAACCCGGGAAAACGTTTGCCTAGTCAGCTAGTAATTTTATTAAAAAAAAAACAATATAACGCATGAAACTGCTTTCAAAAAACAGGACCAAAAGGTTGAAAATAAATTAAATTGCATGAGATTGGTGCCCAAACAGAGGCAAGGTCTCTGCTTCTGTCAATATAAGCACCACTGCGGACATCCAGCAATTTAAATTATTAAAAAAAAAATAATTAATGCGGTGTTTTGAAGACGGTGTACTTCTTTTTAAACCAGTGTTAGGTACATTGCATGCCTACCTGGCTTATGCCGAACCTAACCAATTTGGCGCAGCTTAAGCACACTATATTTTCTGACTTCTATTTACTGTTCCATCTTAAACTATTGTCGATGTTTTTAGTGTTGTTATCAAATGAATGTTTTTCCTTCTTTCTTTCCATCTTTTTTTCTTACATGAATTATTTTTATTTTATATTTTTAGTTGCGTCGTTACAAGTCCATATACTGGAAAGAACTGAAACAATTTTCATAAAATCTTCACTGCACCGTAAGCTAAAGTAAATAAAAAATGAATTATCAATATTCGATTAACCCTTTCAGAGATATACGTGTCTATAAAATAATTTTAATTATTTGTTTGTAAGCCCTATCGGATTGTCTTATATGTATATTTTACAATTCTGATAATGTTACATAAATAATTGTCGAAGAAATCACCTCCTTCAAGTCGGTTAGTAAATATTACTTCAATTAGGTAGTAGACTTTTTTTTTTTAATGAAATTGAGATTTAATGTGAAGATAAGATGTCACCATAATCTTTCACTATTGAAGTTGAGGATTGAAGAACAGTCAATCTACTGCTTAGAGAATTGATTTATAATAAGACATAGAAAGAATACCTCCTGGTTGCTGCAGGGAGTCTCTGACAACTGCAAATATAAGGCTTAATTCCCTCACTTTTTACTAACCCTTATTAAAATTTGTATCGATTCCATTCATTGTTTCTAGTACTATTTTAAGTTTGTTCTTAATTGTAAATTGTAACACCCTAACAAATTAGAGTTACTATATTAAGATCGCTTATTCCATACACATTTAGGTTGGTCGAAGGTCTACAATATATTACTAAATGTGACACAACCAGTAGGAGGTAGTGCCATGCTGCTTGGCAACTGAAATGGGACTCCTCACATGACACCACCACAATGTGCGAGTTCTTTTATGCACCCTACTAAGCTAAACTATATTGATTCTATAACCTTTCGAATAACAAAGTAGCCACAGGCGTCAATAACAAAAGGCGGCGAGTGCGCTGGGTGGGACTCCTCCCGAACCTCGGAGGACCCAGCGCCGCCTGCAGGCCGCTGTACTCCGGTGTCTGCCGGAGTATGGCGACGTACGTTGCTCCGCTTTGGGCGGATCGTCTTAATGCGAAAAATAACGCCCATCTGCGCTCTGCGCAGAGGGTCGTCGCAGTGAGGTCGATCGGGGGATAGGAGAGCTTTCGGCCTGAGCCCCACGCATGACGAGATCCTACGGTTTCGCTGGTTAGGGCATGTGGCGTTAATGCAGAGGTGGGGGAGGACCTGGCGCGGCAGCCGTGCGGTAGAGAGATAACGGCTGCCTTGAGCCCGGTCCTCAAGCGGTGGATGCACCATAGGCGCAAACCCCTCACCTTCCGTCTGACGCAGGTGCTAACCGGGCATGGTTCCTTTGGTAAGTATCTGTGTTGGACGGCCCGAAGGGGGCCGACGACTCGTTGTCACGATTGTGACGCGGCGGTGGACTAGGCCCAGCACACCCTCGAAGTGTGTCCGAGATGGGTGGGGCTGCGTCGCGATCTGACATCAGTTGTCGGAGGGGACTTGTCAAAGTCGAGCATCATCGTCGCGATCGGCAGTGACGAGTCCTACCAGGCGATGATGGCTTCTGCGTGACCGTCGGGACCCAGAAGGAAGCCGACGTGCGAGTAAGAGAGGAGGCTGCCGACGCGGCCTCCCCCCGCCGATGACGAATAGGGGTACAAAGGAAGATCTATCTGCAGTGCCTTCAGTAGTGCCCCTGTGTTCCGTGTCGGGCCGGGATAGGAACCCGGTCCACAACATCAGCAAGATACGGAGTTGTGGGGACTGGGCTTAGAGTAGCCGGACAGTCCTCGTGGAGGTGAAATCTGGCCTTTTCGCCGAGGGTCCTGTTGCCTGCAGATCCGGGACCCTCCACTAATAGCGGCTTAAGGTTCCCGTAGGGGTTTACTTGGTATTGCTACCCAATGGCCGAGTCCAACATAGGTCTGGGGGATTACCCGGGCTCCCAGGTATCATGCGTAAATGCATTCCCCTTCGTCACAAAAAAGGCGTCGATACGAAAAAAAATATATTTAAAGAAAAGTATTTTTTTTAGTATATTTTATTAATTACTAATTAATTACTACATTAAGATTTGCGTCTTTTTACCTATATTATTTTAAGTTGTAGAAAAACATTGTCTTTTGTACAAGATTTGAGAAACCTGAATGAAAATATAAGACCTGTATCATATATTTTCATTCTATTATCTTATTTATCAATTTATGTAATCAAGTAAAGAAATTGTTTACTTTAAATGTATGTCAATGATTTTAGGGAATACACTGTACTCTTATATATATGTTTTCATTATAATCTATAATACTAATACTTGTAAAATATCGCTAACTCACCAGCCACATTCACTAACAACACGGCTATTGCCCACACATTTAAATTTAATGCGTTACAACACATCTTTTTTGAATATAACATTATTCTATTTTCGTAACTGTATGTGTGCACTGTACAGAATTCCGCAATAAACTGACCTGACATGTGACATAGTTGTGTTTTAAATACATATTTCGTAAAAAAAAAAGGATATACTCGTATCTTTTTTTCGATCGCAAGGGCCGGTAAGACGACGCCCGGCGCGAGGTTCGACGCGATAAGTAGTTTGATTGGCGTATAGGCTCGAGGAAATAAAATTTTACACGCGTGCATTTTCGTACGGACATCGCGTCGGCCGCACTGACGAGCGATACAGACATAGGCGAGATTAGACATGGACACTCAACAACAATTTATATCTGTAGGACAATGTACAAAAAATATAATTACTTTTATAGTTCGCTTCATAAAAACGGCTTGCTAACGTAAACGAGGCACATGGCATGAAAAAAAAATTAGGTTTCTACTTCCGCTTGACATTTTCCGCCCTAATATCCTGCGATTCGCCGTTCGCCAATCAAAGGCCAGCGACCGTCGTTTGTATTTTTCCAATCAGATTGACGTCGAGACATCATACACAGTTCGTTGTAAAATGTATAATCTAGTTTTATAGTGAATTATAATCGATCCCTAAGCTCAAGCAGTGCTTAAAAGTGGCGCCAAACTAGCAGATCGAATTTTGGGAGAGTTGAATTGTGTGTTTGCAATGCCGCGTTTTCGAACTCAAGACCAAGAGATGAGTGCAGAATCGCCTTCGGCGTTTCTGGACGCGTTTGCCAAGGCGCAGGCGGAGTCGAACCGCCTGCTTATTGAAAGCCTGTTGGCCGTATATAATGGAACGGCCGGTGGTAGAAATAACAATAGATGGTCTCCGTGGTACAGGACTCATAGACACCGCAGCTAAGTATTGCCGGTACGAGTCTGTTTAAGCTGTTACTCGAATCGGGATACACTTTTACTAAAAGGTTTATGTCCGTACAATTTGTCGATGGCGTTGTATGTGACTTAAAAATGTTAGCGGTAAACGTTAATGTTGTACTGTTGAGTTCGACGATACCTGTCACATTTATTGTTCTTCCCGATGTTGTCAATAACGAAACACAATTAGGGATCGATTTTTTACGTAAGAGTGGTTTAGTTATTAACTTCGCGGAGAGTACAAGATTTACAGGTGGGGAAATCTCATGTCACCTTTTGCGATATGAAACATCACGTAACTTCGTAGGTTGCGCTTCCACAAATGTTTTACTTCTGGAAGAATATGGAGGCGTCTTCGCCTTCGCCTTCGAGAACGAGGAAAGCCGATGCCTTTCGCTGGGCATCACATTGACTGCGGAGGAAACCTGCCGATTGCTGTACCGCCGTATCGTCTCACGCCCGCTAAGAAGATGCAGTTATAGAAGCTGACATCAAGATGCTGCATGATGGTATTATTGATAGCAAGATCCCTAATTTCAAGTAGTGCTTACAAGATTTTTTATGCCTGCATTGAATGCCGTCAAAAAAAGCACATAATTGTTGCAGAATTTTTGCCCATCTTTTGTCTTAATCTGCAATGAGGCCACCCGGAAACTCACAAACTGCAATATGCGACAGCCTGTTATCACTTTGCCTTGAAATCAAATGTAAAATCATGTGAAAAGGGATCCATCAAATGTAATACCAGCGTAACGCTTTGCCGGGCTTAAGTCACCTACGACGAAGGTGTCCCTTCAGTCTCATGTTGGAGGAGGTTCACTAGCACACGCAGTTTTGTTAGTTACTTCTTCACTAAGGCTACTTCAGCTGGCAATTATCGGCATAAGTTTTCATATAACTAAAAAGTAACAAGATGTAGCCACACTGAAGTTAGGAGCCATATTTGCAGATTATTTCAAATTAACAGTTAAATCTCATGGTTAATGGACAATAACCATTGTACAACACTAGAAAGACAGAAAGAAAGAAACTAAGAGCACTAGTGACATATAATTATTTATAGTATGCATAGGGGGATTACAGAACAATCGGAGGCCTTCGATTAACACCATCACTCATAGACATCCGAATTATTATCATGCAGATTATCATGCAATTTTAATTATTATTTATATGTAAGACTGCGCTTTTGTTTTCTGTTATGTTACGCGTTCACTACACTTCAGTCTATTCTTTTCTAAGAAGCTTTAGAAATAAATTGCTTTCCATTTCAAAAGAAGGAAATAGAGTCGAACATCTAAATACTTTCATTCCTTTTATTCGTTATATTCATATACTTTCACCTAAACAACTTTATACTATATATTCAAGCCATGTCTATTCGTTGTAGTCGGTCTGTGGCGGTGTTATAGTTAATACCGCCACTATCTGCGCAGGTCAGCTAATTTACTAATAAAAATCCCGCGGGGGAAGCTGCAATGTCATCAACAATTTATATAAATTGTTCCGTACCAATTTATTGCTACTGTGCAAGTGATTTTTTTAAATACTTCTATGAAATTCTATAGACAATAGAGGCCTTACCTCTCAATCAGGTATATTTGAATTTGGATAAATTGTGACAAACTTACATTTTATGGGGCATACCTATGGACCAAAGTGTGGCGATTGGAATAATGAACTTCATCATCATCATCAGCCGAACGACGTCCACTGCTGGACATAGGCCTCTCCCACAGAATATTGCTTAATGCTATGTGCTTATACAGCGAAGGTTCTGACAGTTTTAAAATATGTCAATGGCGGAAAATTTCAAGCATTGAAGCATGTTCGACAATGTTCAATTTAGTTTTTTGCAGAATATAGAGTGACGTTGATGTCTCCGAAACTTCCCCTATATTTTTGACCTTTTTACATAGGTATCAGACATCCATATTTGTACTTCAGATCAGTGGCCAATAGGGAGATAAAAAAATCCATATAAATGTCATAAGCTATTATACCTACACTGCCGGACACAGATCTCTTTTAATAAACAAAACGAATACTTTCTACTCAATTGATCCATTACAATGTCTACAATGTTTATGATTCGTCTTATTAGTGAGAAGACACAATAACCCCAACAGAAAGTGTCACCTTTGAATGGCAACAAACAACAATAATAATGCCTTGACTGACCTAGACTTCATCCGGTCTAGATAAAAGTGACATGACACCGAGACATCAATGTGTATAGTAGGCTCACATATACCGCTCAAAGCGAGTAGAAGAAAACTAATCCAGTTTGTAAATTAATATTAAACTGTACTAAGATTTAGTACAGTTTAATAATAATTTACAAACTGGATTTACGAAAAAAAAAAATTGTTTGTGAAAAGCTTAAAAACATTGAAATTTACAAATTTACTCGATTTAATTAATTGAATTTTTTGAAAAAAAAAAAAAAAAAATTTTTTTCAAAAAATTCAATTGATCTAAAAAAAAATGGAACGAAAATAAGAAAACGAACGGAATTTGGCACGTATGTTGGTAGAGTTAGCGCCTTGGAGATCGAAAGGACGTTTAAGTGCACCGACAAACTTGCACCCCTTAGGGAAATTCCACCCCCATCAACGTTTGTCGGAGCACTCAAACGTCCTTTCCATAGTTATAGCGATACACGTAATGGTCGTAATCGATTTTTTAACTAGTTTTTATGCACGCATAGGATAATTTGATCTTGTACCTCAGCAGAGGGGCGCGAGCAAGGCTTATCCTGTGTTAAACGATCTAATGATGGTCTGTGAAGTCTAGCAGTAAAACACCGAATTGGTGACTTGAGTAACGCTTGGTTAATGGGAGCTTGAAGGTTCGAACGAAGGGGTTAAGGTGGACTTCGTAAATAGAATGATCGAAATTTGGAACACCAAAGGGTCTACAACTCATTTTTGTGGTGGGGTTCAATGGTGTGTGGGGCAACGTAGTGCAGAATACTCACTAAAACCACGAGTGTCATCAGTGCCGAGTACAAAGAGCAGACCCCTCGGTTTTCAGTTTCATTCATCTTGGTTCACCACAAATTACTGAGCCCCACTGCCACAACAAGTCTTGAACCATGGTGGGGAAAAGTTTAACAACCTGCATCAGTCATCAAATCAGTGAATCCCAAATAAAAAAAAATGTTTTTTTTAGCAAGTAGACTTAAAAGAAAATAGCTTATCATCTTGAAGGGCTGGCAACCCATCTGCATAAACTCTTTTGTGGATACAGATACGAGGTGTGCGGTACTTCGTACCATCAGCCCCAGACCAGACGGATGTCCATCTATATTAAATTTTACCAATTTATAGTAATTCCTTAGGTTTACGCGAATGTTACACATTATAATAAAACTACTTTAACGGATTTTACCGCGGCTTATTAAGTATTTTACCGCGGCTTATTAAGTATTTTACCGCGGTTTGTTAAGTATTTTACCGCGGTTTATTAAGTATTTTACGATCCCAATTTACTAATTTATATGCTTTCCACGTCGATGTTAGTCGTTGTGAGCATATATCAATTTCCTGGTTACGGCTCCTAGTCAGGTACCCGATGACGACCGATGAGGGAGAGTAAGTTAAATTCGTCGTCGATGCGTCGCACTCCTGTACTCCGCCAATGGGTCAACGGCTATTCACAAACCGCCTCCTTGTCCTTGCGGACTTAATTCGGCTGTAAACGTGGCACTTCCTACTAAGAAGGTCTAAAAATTCATAGTTGTGAAACAATTTTTATGTTGCGTCACATTTAAGTAGGTATCATGGGAATGTTTTTTTAATAGGATAGGGGGTAAACGAGCGATCGGAGCCTTTTTACAACATTCGTGAACATACACGTATAAGGGTACAGGGTACTCCCTAAAATCATTGTCATAGATTTATGGTAAGATCACGCCATCATCATCATCATTATTATCAGCCCTTACCAGTCCACAGCTGTGCAGGCCTCTTTCAATGAACGCCAAGACGACCGACCTCTTGCTAATCGCAGCCATCACGGACCGGCTACTGCACGGATCGTCTTCCGGAGATCGTGACCAGCCCATTGCCACTACAGCGAGATTTTTCTTCGCGTAATATCGGATATGTTAGTTCTCTGCCTTGTGACTTCGTGACTTCGTTACTTCGTTCCGTTTAGGTTACATGGTCTAAGTGAATTGTGCAGTTACCTACACTGGATAGGGAGTTACATAAGTAATAAGAAATTGGATATGGACTGTACATACAATATTACTTAATTTATAGGGCGAAACTCGGGCTCGCTTCCTTCTACATTAACTTTTTAGTAAGTGGTGGTGCCATTATGTATTGCGCCAGAATTAACGCGACTCCGGGGGCACCTCTCGCTCACATGATGCTGCCATAAAATGACATGTACTGCGTGTGGTTTGTGAGCAGCCGAGGAGGGGGAAAGTATTTGTTTAATTATTATGCGGATTTTTATCAAACTTTAAAGATTGTGAGAAAAAGTATAGTAGAAGCATTGTAGCTGAATAGGATCGGCTTTTCTGGAAGAAAAGCTTGGCAACAGTTGACCCTAGCTCCTCTGCATCGGGAGAGTAAATGTAAAAGTCTCGGCTACTATATGAGGTAGTGCCATGAAAATTGGACTGGCAGTGGAGGTGCCTCCTGTTGATCACTCGCATGATAGCATACCTTAGAAGTGACGATGATAGATATACTGACTTAGCGCAAGGTAGGTCTGAATAATTTGTTACTATTCGTGACATAAATTCTATTCATAAATAAAGGGTCAGGCATAACGTAATATTCGATCACCGGCATTATTCTAGTTTACAGGTACTACGATAAAAAACACAAATATTATATAAAAGTGTGTGTGTGTGCGTGTGTGTTCGCGTGCGCGTGTGTGCTCGCGTGTGCTTGTGTGGATGCGTGCGCGTGTGTGTGCGTGTGCGTGTGCGCGTGTGTACGTCTGTGTGCGCGTGTGTGCGTGTGTGTGTGTGTGTGTGTGTGTGTGTGTGTGTGTGTGTGTGTCTATTTTTTTGGGACACTCTATTGAAATCTTACCCAAATCCCAAATAAAAAGATAGTTATCTATAAGTTTATTGATATGTCAGTATTTCGATATGGAAACCATTTTGAAAAAGGAAAAATAAATATTAATATTTCAGTACTTACCACGATAGGTTTATGCATGACTTCTTTCTATTTCTATAAAGAACCTCATGTATGGGTAATCAACTATGGGGTTTCCGAATTCGGTTAGTGCTTACCCCAATTTACTCTGTGGATTTGGTTAGCATTAGCTAGGCTCAGTCAATGATTCAATTACCGGACTGATAGGTTATTTGAAAACAAGTCTATGAAATACCCAATTAAATACCCCTTTATGGGTGAGCGGTTCCGGTCTCCGATCAGTGGGGAGGAGAAAAGGAAGGCAACATATCGGTATTTCTTATTTGCCCCCTATGCAATAAAATAACATGTCTATCATATACAATCTTTCGTTTTGATAAATGCTCCTAAATGTTTTGTATTTCTTGTACCCCTCCGATATGCATCAGCATCTATAAAAGATTTCACGCCAGAGATATGTAATCTTAAGATCCTTCCGCGGTACATCCGGCTCGACTTATTGGCAATATACAGGGTGGTTTGTAGGACATTGTAAAGTCTCACAGCGTACTCTTTACACGATTTTCATTCCTAATCTGTAAAAAAAAAAAAAAAATAGGTGCCTAAAATATGACCGAGTAGTCTCAGAAATACTTACTGTACGGTAACCTAGGCCGGTAGTAGCTGACACACACGGTGTCGTTCACCTTTGGCTGTTGCGAGTGTCTATCGATATCACGCGGTGCCAATATTTTCTGAAAAGAATCATATTAAATTCGGCAATGGAACTATGTATGTACATAAGTAATATTTTCATTTTATTGTTTTTCCATTTTATTAACAATTATGTTTTGAAACTTAAATATTTTATAACAAAGTATATCTGTCATCTTTGACTGTAAGGCTTAATGTGCTCTGTGTTGAAGAAATTTCATTCTTTTTCCGAGGCGAGGATGAATATAATTGCGATAGCTGACGCTATCTGCCATCGCCAAACTATAATTAAATAGTTTTTTTTCGGGAGCCTTCAGCCGGGAACATATTCGTGTTACAATGCACGAATTAACACTTCATTGAAAAGTCTGTCCTGGATTGTGGAAAGACCAATTGAAACAAATGTGTATAAAAGCCTAACTAAACCTCTTATAGTCTTTTTACCTCTAATAGTCCTTCCACTTTAACATAAACTATAACAATCTATCCTGCTCTAAAAATGATCAATATTTTACAATTCACTTTGCATTGTATTACAATATGTTATGTATGAATGAGAATTATTAAACTTGGCTTAAGCTTGATTAAGCAAATAACGAATTAAATAATTAAATTATTTAACAAGGTTAAAATAAAAAACGTTTCGTGTCCCAACAATATTTTCGATGATTAAATATTCTTATAGATCGTAGGCGAATCTTATTTTGTTATGTTTTCAGGTTGATATAAAGTATTTATTAATCGCATGTTTCAAGATCCAAAACATTTGAACCATTTATATTAATTCCACATAAAAAAGCACAAATAAAAAAAAAATTAAGGAGTATTGGCTAGAGGTAGTGCCATGCTGCATTGCAGCGGACTAGGTACGGGGAGGAACCTCTTGCTCACGCTCGCGTTTAATGCGGTTTGTGAGTAGCCGGTGACCCATTGGTGAGGGGGAAAGGAGGGCTACTCATCGGTATAGTAATTATGTGGATGTTCATGGGCGTCGGTAGTCATAAAAGGGCCGCGATTGTTCGTTTGCCTCTCTATTATATAAAAGAACAAAATTTGTGCATAGGAACAGACTCAGTGTCCGCTGTGCCGCCGGTTTTCCTTCGGTCCTTGACTGTCTTTATGTCGCATGGAGTCTACATTCTGGTTCAGCATGTCTCCGTGGATATCAACTTTATAAATTAAACCGATGAATAAAATCGTAGTCATCGTGGGTAGTCGTAGAAGATCTCCGATTTCTCGTTTGTCGCCTTATACTATAAAAAAAATCGTTCCCCTCATGGATGGCCTACCAGCTATTTACGAATCGCCAGAACGTTGGTGTCATGTGAGAGAGAACCTCTTACTTTTGTATAGTTTTAAAACAGATATTTAATAAATAATCGTTTACAGACCAATGCCAAGTACACAATGAACATGAATCTAACGTGTACTGGTGTCTGTGACCAGACGAACAATTATAACATGTCGTAGTCGTATTCTATAAATCGCCGTATTACATTACTTCTAGCCATTTTCAAATATTATCGTTGACTCGCCACAGGACATATCGGCCCTGCCGTTAGGCGGATTGTCATTGGAAAGATGTTTTTCAATATGGCTGATGTTTAGTCTCATTGAATATATTGATTTCAAGGAGTGATAGCGGTACAAGTATGAAATTAGTACAAGTGTTTTGAGTGCAAATAAAAAAGTAACAACCAAGAAGACTTAGATAAGGGTTAGCCGGGAGCGAGGCTCCCGCCTAGACTTATGACGCAAACTTCTACTAGATTTCTGTACTGACAAACGTATAACGCAAAATATTTTCTGACGGAATTTATATTTTCAGCAAGATTCAAACCGGCTAATCGTTGGCCCGCCACAAAACGAAACATGTTTTTGAAAATGGCTAGCCGTATTGAAATACGTCTGACGCGGCCGCCACAAAGAAAACGGCCTCGTTTTGTAATATGGCTAGCCGTAATTAAATACGGCGATCTAGACAATCCGACTGCAACATACTATTATATATAATGCTACCAACAAATCACAATACATTCAATCACAATATAAAAAGATTTCCCGACTGGTGACGGAAATAGAGCGGATGTGCGCTTCGAGAACACGATATCCTTTAGAATTTAGATCATTGACGTTATACTTCATGTGATATTAAATAGACAAAGATAGTAATACATTCGCATCTTTTTTCTCTATTAAGTGAGACGTACACTCGCCGTCATATCACTGCCTATGTTATATCCTCTCTAACTATATTATCTCTATGGTGGCGATATGGTTTGTAAAAGTCTGAATAACCCAAAAGTTCAGTTAATAGAGAGTAAATGTCATCTCTTTTTAAATACATGTTTGTTAAACAATTGAACCGAGGAGGTGGCGGGTATTTGTACCTTTATAAGGAGAGGGGACTAAACAGCTAGAGATGGAGCCGCACGCAAAGCGGCACGGATGGCACTCGCGATGGCTTTGTGGGTATTCGGCACTATCATATGCCGCGTATGTAAGTAAAGTAACAAGGTTTAAAAGATATTGCTTTTAAACCAAAATTATTAGGTTACTTCCAAATTAAGATCCTAATTGTTGGGATATTGAGACTTAGCAACCTACGAAACTGGGCCTTTTTAACTAACGTTATAATTTAACCTGACAATTACAACTCACTGCGGGTTAAAAATGGGTATGTTTGTAAATTAAATTTGTACCGAACTCTTCCTAGGCGGACACTCGAATTAAGTGAGTCGAAGACAATTGAGTGGATGATTTTATTAGTAAAAAGAACCCAAATTGGGATATTGCGATTACATCCTGTTCAGTTGTATAATTATAAAATTATAGGACATGACTGATGATGTTACTGTCTGCGCTTGTATCTCGTAAAGATTTTAGTCTCTCTGTGCTTAAAAGAACATTTGAATTTAAGGATTTGAAGACGTCATATAATGTCGAGCTAATATGAGTCTGCTCATATTAGCACCATATTTTATTGTAGATCATTTTCGTCCATCAATAGTCACTTTTAATTGTATTTATCTTTCATACAAGCGGTATGATCTTTTTCGGTCATAATAATATTAAATATAATATGTAACGTTTCCA
>JAFELO010000079.1:47354-75485 GCA_017140195.1 Eumaeus atala
TTATATATATTATATTGTTATTATATATATATATATAATATGAAAGATAATATATAAGCGGCTATTTCGGTCACAACAAATTTAAATCTAATAATAAATTGAAGTTTCCAATTACATAATTTATCTTGGACGAAAACAGGGTAAACCGGCAAAGTGAGAGTCGGAATCGAAGGATCCGTACCACCGTTAGGTAGGCTAAATGGTGAACACTGTAAGGTAAGCTATACAGTTAAGAAACTTAAATTTATGGGCGCCTGCAATTTTTATGAAACGAACAACACATATGAGTTTTGAATTGCTTATTTCAGCGATGTAATTATAAATTATCATTTTTTTGTATTTGTTGTGGCAGCGGCAACATAAATACATCATTTGTGAAAACTTTTACTATTTAGCTATCACAGAGTGACGTACAGACGGACTGACACACAGACGGACAGCAATGTCTTAATAAAAGGGTTAGGTATATAATTATGTTTTGGGAAAATTCTACGGACAAAGCACTGACATTTAAAGCGCAATAAAATATGCATCAGATCACTTTTTAGACTGCGCGCAACGGACAGTCGCAGACCCTTTTTTAAAAAATATAAAATAATAACTCTTCCCTCTTTATATATCCTTGCAACGGCAATGTTCGCTAAGGAAAACAGTAATTTATTTACATTAAAAAGTGATTTAGTCCAGCGCAGCAGAAGAGATAATACGAAATTACATCTGGAAAATCATAGAACAGAAATGATAGAAAGAACCATGACTTGTATGGCTCTAAAAACTTTTAAGGGACTCCCAAAAAATGGAAAGAATTAAGTGAAGTTTTATTTAAGAAGAAATTAATGAATTTGTTATTAGATAAAATTTATTATGATATTGATGAATTATAATAAACTAAACTGTAATTTAAAGATCAATTATGTAAATTGTAAAATTTGTACGCTGTAACCGGCAAAACATGAATTTACTTAAATTTTTTTTCATAAAATTTTGTAATACTCATATGTTTACGAATAAAATATCTTATCTTATTTATTTGCCTCTAAGGGCGGAACCCAAAATAATTAATATGAAAACTTAAGTGAAGTTGGGTGTATTAAATTTGGACAAGTGTTTTGAGTGCAAATAAAACAAATAACCCAACTTCGAACCTAACCTGGCCCTTATTATTTTATTTTTCTGAATTCGTTCCCATTGTTGTCATGTCAAGTAACGCCCTAACATAATTATTATGGAAATTATTTAGGCTGGGTGTAATGTTATAACTTTATTAGATTGCTTCGAAAATCAACAGATAGCACGTGGGTGACAGAAGCACTAGTCTCGCTAGCGCCAGACAGGACAATTCTGACTGAATATCCTATTAATATAGACCTAATTAAATGCCTGGGCGAGCGAGTGAATGAACTCTTAACTGGATTATGAGATAATCCGTCTTAAGAGATAATGTTTCAATATGTGTGTGACCAATTTGAGGTAATTCGGGCAAGGGCGTAACTATATGGTTTGGGGCCTCTATATCGTTTGTGGTCACAATTCACCGGATGGGGCCTTCTTGTCCCCCCCGATAGATCTTTGCGTATTGTCTGGGCCGCAGGCATATTGCTAATTTTCCACCTTGATGTTACGCTACTGTGTTCGGGTAACATTATCCCGCTGGATATCATACATATAACAAAATGATGGTCATGCCAGTAATAATAATTTCCTCCTAGATTTTCGACTGTTGCCGGCCATCTTTATAGAGACTAGACATCCGTGCGTGACATACTATAGTGTTCAAGTATGTGATTTAAGTACATAGCTACGTAAACAAATTTTTTTCCTCGAAAATTGTTTTATCCATTGGTGAGAACCAAATGAAAATTCCTTTAGTAAATTTTGCCATCACATTTTAGGCTGAATGATAATTTAGGCGACTTTCGTTCATAACATGTTCCTATGAATTCTTACCCTGTTTTAATATCAGATGATACCGGGGCTAGCTACATAATCTAGGGGATTTGACGAGGGCTCCATTTTTCTTTGCTTTTTTTTTAGAGCAACTACCATCCGATATCTGCAACCCAGAAGAGAAACCGGGTCCAATCCTAGATTAGGCCAAATTAGAATACACGAATCTGGGTTTCCACAAGATTCCAACAAAGTGCAAGCCTTGTCGTAGCGGTGAGACATAGTAGCCTGGGGTGAACTCAGGCGAAGGTAATTGAACCGAGGGGGATGCTATTTACACCCCTCTTATAAGAAGAAAGGGCTAAAGAGCAGGAGGAGAAGGCGCTTTTTGAACCCCTCTTATAAGGTGAGGGACAGAAGAGTAACAGGACGAGGCGCTTTTAGGCACAGGGCAAGGGGCGAGGATGGGAACATCATCGCATTGTAAATTGTTGGGATTGTTTTGCGGGCAATCCAATTTGTGGAGGTGGAATCGGTCCCTTATGGGGCCGGCTAGCCGTCGAGGTGCTCTGATGATTTGTTGTACCAGGGCACCTCAACATAGGTGGCAATAGTGGCTACTACTACTCGCGGTACGTTTTGTGGGTATTCTGCACTATAATGTGCTACGAGCCCCACCCATCACTGAGCCCCACCCAGGACCAGCGAAGGCGCGTAAATTCAGTGCCCCGCATAGGCAGAAAAAAGAAGTTGTCTTAGGCTTGGCACGAAGGGCCAACCGACTAAAAACCACTGCGAAAGCCTTCGGCCGCTGTAGTGGATTGCCCCGAATCTAAAGGTTTAAAAAAGATTGCTTCGGCTGTTAAAGCGTCCCCGATGACGACATAGCATTACGAGGTCAGGTTCCCATCCTAAGACCCTGGCTACGGATTTGATATACATTAGGAGCTAACTCGTCGTCTACGTATTGGGTCAGCACCATTAGCTTCTTCTTGTGTACGCTACGCGATCTCCGTGCGTTACATTACATCCTCGCAAAAGGAGGCCACAGCTGTCCAGAACTAGTCAATTCCGAGCATCAAATGAATGTTGCTCGGCCTCTCGAGATTCTCTCGTGAGCGTGATCTGAAGATTGTGGAGCTTGAGTTGACCACTCTGAGCACCACCTGGAGGGCGTGCTATGCCGTATCCTCCGCAGCACCACAATCTAAGCAAACTGGATCAGGCCTCTTAGACCCCCTCCGTACAGGTACTCACCGAAGCAGCCATGCCCGGTGAGCACCTGTGTTATACGGAAGGTTCGAGGCCTTCGTTTCTTGCGCATCCGCTAAGCTCTCCTACTTCCAGGAAGGAGATGAACACCTAAAACTGCGTGTTTTTCTGAACTTGGCCTACATAATTGACGCAGTGTCTTACTTTCATTTATATAATCTGGCTCACACCTGTTGTCTTATGTATGTATAATCAGTTTAAAGGTCTCACGGTACAATACGTACACAATAGATTGTCACATTCACACAAGCGTAATTATTGACAAAAACAAAAGCTTGGACAAATGTAACTTGTATAACCAGAATAAATATTTTTTACCATTAAACCGAAAATTTCATGCCAAAAATGTTCCTTCATACATATGATCTATATGCACGACTGCAGCAGGAGAATGGTTACGCACATATTCCAGCATATTCGTAACAAAAAATAACAATCTGTACATATTATGAAAGAAATCGATCCTTAACACTACGGACTTCCACTCGGGCGGTCCAGGTTTGAACCACGCCACGTTCCAATAAGTTATTTCTGACCTGAGCACCCTTCCTAAGGCCGGTGTATTGGTGGTCGTCAGATTTCACCGACCTCCGAGTTGCTTGCAAACGGAGCTCGTAGAGCACGTACCCGAAGTTGGTGCCGTCGTCCGCAGTACGAAATAACAGGTCGCCAAACATAATGTAAGGTACGTTTGGCAACATTATTGGATATATTACAATATATAAACATAAATGAATGAAGCGGGCTTCGAACCCACACACTGCCACAGGCGTAACATGCGCCCCACAATGGTTCAAGCCTTGTCGTGGCGGTGGGGCTTAGTAGTCTGGGGTGAACCTAGGCGAAGCCAATTGAACCGAGGGCGATCTTTGCACCCCTCCTGTAAGAAGAGGGGACTTAAAGATCTGGATGAGGAATCGCTCTCGGTAACCCTCTTATAAGAAGAGGGGACCTAAGACCAACATTAGGAGACGCTTTTGCGCACGGGGCAAGGGGCGAAGATGGGAATCACTCTATTGCACTGTCCCAAAGTCGGTGGGGTTGTCCTGTAGTGCGGGGCAACCCCATCTGTAGAGATGGAGTCGGTCCCTTAGGGGGTTGACTAGCCGTCGAGGTGCTCTGATGTTTGCTGTTTCTTCTCACCTCACCAAGGGCGGCACAGACGGCACTCGCGGTGGTTTTTGTGGGTATTCGTCACTATCATGTGCCGCGAGTCCCACACACCACTGGACCCCACCCAGGGACTGGTGAAGGCGCGTAAATGCGTTTCCCCGCGTCAACAAAAAAAAAAAAAGGCGTTATCACGCGGACTAACCGCCACGTTAGCTACTAAAAACCTGTCCGTCACGACCGGTTGGCTCGTGTTGAATGTTCACTATAGGAACCAAAGCATTTCCGTGTCAATCTCCATTCTTTCGAATTTTCTTGTCCTTGTTAGCTATACTGCGTCTGTCCTATGACGGCACCGCTTTGAGAATATCAAGCTTTTCATATTAAACGTTCCAGTGACGTCATTCACCGCTCTCTCACGACCGCTTTATAACGGCAGCTCCTTCATAGGAAAACTACGCTTGGAATCGACTACTGACGGGAATACGAATGATGACTTTTTTCTAGTATAGTAGGGTAAACGAGCGATCGGAGCCTTTCAACGACTTCCAACTTCCATGGACATCAGCATTATTGTTAACATGTGAATAAGCTGTTCCCGGGTGGATGCGAGCGAGAGTAAGCGATCTTTGTCCAGTGGACGGGAGGCTGATGAAGAAAATGATGAAACAATATCATACGACTAAAATATTGTAATGGCATTTATAAATCAAAGAATGTAATTATTGATTTATCCCTAGATATTAGAAAGAAAATTATCTAATTATCACTTCCTCTTTGAATGTTATTTACAACTTATCAATTTAATCACTCGCTTTTAATTACCGACGTATCTAGAAGCGTTTTCTTTTTTTTAGGGGCTTACTACTGCCAGCGATGCTCTTTTTTATGGAATTGGCATGAGGCAAACAAGCAATCGGAGCCTTTTTACGAGCCTTCCCCCCCATGGGCCACCGGCTACTCACAAACCGCGCGAATCTCGACATTGACAACATTGTGACCGACACACATGGACATTCGCATGATTGTTACGCAGAACATGTGCCATGTGTGTCGGTAGTCATCAAATGGCTCCTATTGCTCGTTTGCCCCTTCATACTTTTTAAATATATATAACTATATTCTTTTATATATTATAGAAATATAACTCGTAAATGTTATAGAAATACATAAAATAACATCCATGACCCGAGCGGGATTCAAACCCGCGACATCTACGACACATTTATTCTGTTTCCATTGTAACGCGTGTATTTACTAGTAGGAAGTGTACGTTGCGGTCCTGACCCTCGCAAATTGAATCTGATAAGTTCCTCAGTCAGGACACGCTTGCCGTTCTACAAGGATGTACAGGTGGTTTACAAATGGACATTCCCAAGTTTACAGTGTACGGTTTACAGTGTTTCGCCCGCGTTACTCCGGTCCTACTAGTTGTAGGTAGCGTTATGCTCTGTAGTCTTGGACTTCCTCGATAAATGGAATATTCAACACGTAAATATTCTTTCAATTAGGGACAGTAGTTCTTTACTTTTATGTTATTAGTATAGATTGACTTTTCCTTTTGATCATATCTTTCCTCACGGTTACCAAATATTTCTATGGAAATGATTTTGTGAAAATAGGAATGAAAATTTCATGTTAAAAATGTATTCCACTGATCATATAAGCCAAAGGCCATATAAGGCTTCAGAATGATTTCATGTCAGTTATGTGTCGTGTTTCGTGCGGTTTGTAGGTAGCCGGTGGCTCAAAAATATAAGGGTGGTTTGTATGAAACAAAATCACTTTTAAAATCAGCATTCCAATCCATAATTTGTTAACACGTCTATATTTAGATCGAGTTTATCAATTACTCATCATTGATAATGGATTTATATTTTGATTGATTATTATGATACGAGTTATTTTTGGCATTACGTATCGCCTGATAATTGTGCGGTACATTTTATTTTTCCCTAATTGAAATTAATGAAAGTGGAAAAAAAAAATGAAGCAAACTCGATAAACCGATAAAAAATAAAAGTATAGCTCACCACTGGTAGTGTCATGGTATCACATGTCATCGGTACAGTCGGGTAATTACGCTCTAAGTGTAACTTCACCAGTACACCTCCAGATTAACTACCATTAAAAATATTGTTTATTGTTTATGTTCACGTATCGGATGTGTATAATGATCACTTGTGCTTGTCTTTTTTTTTTGTTTAAATTGAGGGTTCGCAACACGCCCGTGTCAGAGAAGATACCCACAATAAACTCTGCTGAGTACTTATCATTCTTTTGGTTGTGATCATTATTTCGCAAAGGTACTTAAATTTAGAGTAATTCATTCAATTACATTTGTGTAATTTTTCCTTTACATTATAATAGGACTTTGATGAGTTTAGCGCTAGCTTTAAATTTATTAATCGACAAATCTGTTATATTACTGGGAATTTTATTATAAAAAAAATATTATTTAGTATACAATTACTCGTAAATGTATTGCCTTGAGGAGGCCTTGAGGAGGGCACGGCGAGTTAGTCTCTAGAGATATTATGAAGATCACATTTCTTCTTGAATTTTCCTATATTTTTATGGACATACATAAGCTGTTCAAATATATATGGGTCATGCAATGTAATAATTTTTTCAGTTTTAAATTTATTCTTAAGCGACTTCACAGTATTAATGTTCGAAGTTCCACCAGCGAAAGTATAAAAATATGTCATTACGATTCTGTCAAATTTATTTATTATCTATACGTAACAATATTTCACAGCTTTTTAATAGTTTAAACAAAAGCTTGGCTGAAAATACAGCGAGTAATTCAACGTAGAAGTCTTTTTCATAGTAGCTCCATGATCCACGGGTACCTCGACTGCAATAAACGTCCCAGCCTGTTTTGGATGCGCTCGGGAATAATCCTAAACTGAAGTCTTATATTTGAATAAAATTAGAACAAATTGGTATATTTCATTTCAGCCAAGTTAGGTCATCGACTCTACGAGCTCTTGGTATAACCTTAGAGTCATAGTTGTTGCCTTATTCTGAAGACAAGTATTTTTCTCGTTCTACAATTTTGATGTATAGCCAGCCATCTTTGATAGCGGGGACAAGCAGCAGTCAATGTATCAATGAGGTGAGTAAAATCCTTTAGGAAGCAACGTGGTAAATTAAGTAGTTAAAGTTTGCTGTTACACTGTAGTTCCGTCTTTTCGTACCTACAGATATCGGACGTATTTTGTGTATTCAAAAAAACCCTTAATATTCACATGTTCGCATTGGTATTAAAGAACTCTTTTTATAATTAAATAACAAGACATAATAATGATAAGGTTTTTCATGTTTCATTTCCGTTATTGAGGCAATCTAGATACGTTTTCACTATACTCAAAATATCGTACAGATACATGATCTGGTTCATCTCCTTGGGTGAGGAGACATAGCTTCTTTCATTATTTTCACTTCGCGCAATAGCAGGAACACAAGACAGAAATTTAAATAATATCGGATTTCCTAATTTGTTTTTATACTGAAAGCGTAAATATTTGCGAAGGACTGTATTTAAAAAATACGCCTCCCTTAAGTCCACGGTGCCGTATAATTGTTCTTGGATCTTCTTTTAGGTACCATTCTATGGTCTTCTATTTTGAAGTGAGGTTTATCTATACACTTATTTAAGGGTTTAACATTCAAAATAAAACTCTTAATGCCATTTGGTTAATATTCTAGACATAAATTGGTTATATATTGTTTTACAAACACTAATCGCGCCTAAACTTAATAAATTTGTAATTGCTATTTATATATCTAAATTATCTTGTACAGACCGAGCTGAAGTAGGAATCTTTTCAGTCACTAGAATATCTATACCATTACTGATCCTTTGTAGAATTGTTACATTATTTATAATTATATATTATAAATTATATATATTATATATTATACTTATATATTACACCGGAAATTAAAAAAAACGCATGCATGTCTTAACGTCACCGCCTTGAAGCTCGAGGTAACCAGTTTCCCTGGTAAGATTTAGAATTCGTAGGGTCCACCTACTTCCGCTTCTTCCGCTTCCGCTTAGGGACAGGTAATGTCGACTTGAGCTGTTGGCCATAGTTTGCTATGAACTAAAAAGGCGTTAATATTTTCGTGGTGTCACGTTCCGAATTTTCTATTAAAAAATTATCTTAATTAGGAGGTGTAAACTTTATTCCCGTAAAAATATTTTGATGATGTAAATTAGATTAAATTCTCTTTAATAACATCAACATTTCTGCCGTTATTTATCAATAGTTGAAAGCCTCTGTTTACTACCGTTACCCCGGTGTCTAGTAGCTGTTGTGATATCAACATCTTTGTATCTCGAAATTTGCTAGATTCCGACAATGCAGCGGCAATCTCTGGATTTAATGTCGGCGCTAAAAGTAAAATGTAACATATGGGTATGAGATATTTTTTAATAAACTATCTCTATTACCGACCGGCATACCTTTAATTCTGCCCGATTATCATAAACTTTGTAGCTATAGTAGACGCAATCATCGTTGGTTTCTCTTAAAGCAATAGATATTTGGGTCCAAATCGGCATCCTAAGGTGCGAAATCAGGTGAGATCATTGGTAATAATGGGTCTACAATCAATAGCGGTGGAGGCGGGACCGGTATGTCCAGTTGATCTGACAAGACTCCACTGTGTTCAGAATCTGGAAACGATTTAGGTCTGGAAATTAATTATATTGTTATAAAGAAATCTAAATTGTAATATGTATATGTTAAGTCCCACAATGAGGAAAATTCAATGAGATGGAGACCTTACAAATTATATAACGTCGTGTTAGCATTTCGGCTGGCCTCCAGGTTTGAAATTGTGGGTAATTGTGATAAATATTAACGTCGTGTTACCATCTCGGATAACCTCCCGGCATGTCTGTTCGAAGTATGTACTACTTCAATATTAACGTCGTGTTACCATCTCGGATAACCTCCCGGCAGGTCTGTTCGAAGTATGTACCACTTCAATATTACTTCCGAATCGTTATCGTGGACAATCTTCAAGTTTAAAAATGTTAGTTGATTATCTTTGCTTTGCTACCGGAATCAAACGACGTTATAATGCACAAATGCATTCAATATTGACACAGCGTCGTTAAATTTTCGTTCGTTCTTCTAACTTCCTAATTTTCTGCCTCCATTTTTTTCTGCAGAATTTAGTTTGTCCGTTGTAACGTTATTTTGAAGATCGTCGCAAGCGCACGAAATGGACTAATCAACTTAGATATGACAAACAGGAAGTATACTGTGAAGGGTGTAAAAAACTTGCGTGTCGTTAGCGGAGGGAAATGGGACTACATGGTAAATTATAGCCGAAGAATGAAGGGATGAAATATAATTATTTTATGAAGGGATGAAATATGATTATACTGTCGTTCCAATTAACACAAACAGTACTTATTATATCTTGCTGTCTTGACGTTTTATGGTTAGTTTATGATCCGATTATGTTTATCACAGGGATTATGTTTATCAATGAGGTAAAGAACCCAGCCAGCCATCTTCTCTATTGGAATTTGGAATTTAAATAGCCTCATGGATCACCTTTGGTAGGAATCGATGTTCTCTAGTGAAAATTTGTGTATGTTGTGTTTGAGGGATATTTTAACTACTTGCTAATACTGCTAACGTGTTGACACTAGAAGTACACGATTCAGTCAGTAGTCAGTGTGGCAGTGTAGACGCACGGTCTCATACTAGTGTAAGAGATACCGCATCCATATTTTCCTAGTGTCTTGTAGGTATCCACCCGAGAGATGTGTGAGGTGACTGTGGCCTAGTTCGTGATGTTTGTAGCCTGCTAGCAAAGAATATAGTAGTTGTAAATGTAGTGTTTACCGGGCAACTATTAAAAAACCCGGCCAAGTGCGTGTAGGGCGCAGTGTATGGTTCCGTAGTTTACAGCCAAGTGCGAGTCCGATTGATGAATGAAAGTGCAAATCCTTAGCTGATCAGACAATTTTGTGTGGAAACTCAATTTGTAATGAGATATATGCCTTCCATAGAAAAGTTCTTTTCGAGTAAAGTAAAATTGCTCGACTTTTAACTTAACTTGGGAAGTACAATTTACGTGTGATAGTAGTTCTTTTAATTTCTGTGATTTTCTATCAAACACCGTTTAGTTCGTGGAGGGGTGGGGGACCCCAGAGAAACCAATTTAACACTTAAAAGCAATATATCATGAATAATTTATTGAATGGGAGCCAATCTTCAATATCAGCAATGTTGTCGGAAAACTTATCCAGCCATATCCCACACTATGGAGGAGAGGAAAAAAATGTCATCCCCGCTTTCAGTAGGTTTGGGAGAGGTGCCAGAAAAAACATTTTTCTTCAAGATTCTATTTTACTGCTTTCTTTTACACGTTTTATTTATTTTACACATTTTATTCTTTACAAATTTTAGGACATGGCGAGAATGTAAGTGTTCCATGACTACGCAAGCCTAAAAAACTACACTTCCGCATAAATTGTGCTTTTCTAATCCAATTTATTTTATAAAAGGAAAGTTAAAGCAGTAATTAAGTAGAGAAATTACTGAATTGCAGTCGACCATCCTCATATGTGAATAATGATGATAGTGATGGAAGTAAGTTTTTCCATCGCGGCGATTAGGATTTCAATATGTTAACTTGTACGGATGTCCTTTGGTATCGTCTTGCCATCAATGGCCCGATAGTTCATTTGCTTTTTGTCTCTTGTGAAGTTAAAAAAAAGACGACTTACAGTACTTAAACTGCATGGATTGCTGTAATGACTTATAATTATTTTTTTATGGGGTCCACTCTTTACACCTAAAACGAACGTAAACTTTGATTTTATTTTTCGGTATTGAAGAAGGGCAACGTTTGTTAAGTTACGAAAATTGCTACACGATAATTTTATGTTACACTAGCATCTCCTCACGGTTCCACACGCGTAAGTCCGGTCCTATCAGTCGTGGCGACTTGGTATATAGCTTATAGCCTTCCTCGATAAATAGATGGTCGATATCGTATACTTGACACATAAATATTTTTCATTTAGGGCGAGTAATTCCTGAGGTTCAGACAAACAAACAAACAAACTATTCTGCTTTATATCATTAAATTGGCTAGAAATCCGTCCCAGCTTCGCCCGCGAACTAGAACACAGGGTCTCTGGCGAACCTGGTCAAATCAAATACTAATACCGGGTGGATGTGATTTATATCTGAATGAAAACTACACGAAAAACCGTTTTATAGATTTTGCGAAAATTTATAACAAACAGACAGAGAGCTTTTTGGGACTTTGTTTTGTAATGTGTACAGATTAGTCATAGAAGGACAGTGTACGAAATGCACTCGGCCAAAGCCACACGGGTCATCTAGTTAAAGTATATTTTAAGCAGGCAATTATTTCTGTTTTTCAATTTAGATTATTTAAATATACATACTACTATATATAGTATTGTGTTAATATGCAGTCATAATGGTGCAATAAAACACTTGACGTCCATGCGGCATGCCATATCTGAGTTGTAAACTTAATCAGTGACGTGCTGAGAGGAATTAAACCTGTTGCTACAGCGAAGGTCAGAAAAATACAGAAAAATATTTAAAATAAGACATTGGCGTAAATGTATAAGAGATTAAAGCCCAGAAAATATTTCAAAGTTTCAGATGTACATACAAAATTTGTCTTTTTCTGAAATGTGTCTACTGAAACAATGAATCTACTGATTCGGCAGTAGCCTACCGATATTCTTTTGAACAATGTAAATTATTCTATAATCTCTGTTTCCTAAAAAGGTACGTGAAGATAATTGTCCTTAGTAAACAGAAATGGATATCACGTGGAATTAGGGTCTGTAGTATAAAGAAAAGGAAATGCTCTGGGACTTTAGACTACACCCTAATCTAAGTAGTAAATTAAAATATGATAGCTACTCTAAACAATTGAAAAAAATTATAAGACTCACAAAGCCAGCTCAAAACAATAATAGAATATTACTCGTAACATCTAATAATAAATCTAGAACAATGTGGGAACTAATTAATAAAACACGTATAAATATACCAAAAGAGCCAATTTTAAGAATCAAAAGTAATAATAAAGAATGTATAACAGATCCAACAGAAACTGCAAATGGATTTAATAATTATTTTGTTGATAAAATAAAGCCCATCCCAGGCACATGCAAAAATTATGTAAAAGTCAATAATTTACATCGTCATAATGGGTCAATGTTCCTAGTTCCATGTCTACCACATGATATATATAAAATAATAAAAAGTCTGAAGAACATAAGTATGATGGAATGGCACACAAATTATAAAAGCAGTAAATGGATACATATGTGGTCATCGTAGTTATTTACTTAACTTATGTATATCAACGGGAACGTTCTCTCGTGATCTGACATTAACCATAGTAGAACCTTTTTTAAAAAAGAGTGGTATAGAAACATTTCACTCATATCTATATTCTCAAAGATATTTGGAAAGTACTGATATGGCGAAATTAATTTCTATCCAGAAAAAAAGTAATATTTTGTGTAAAAAACTGAAGGGCTTCCTTAAAAATAAAAATATAAACATGGCAATATTTGACTATTTGTAAAATGTTATGTGTCAAGTAGACAAAAGCAGTCCGGTATGTGCTATTTTCTGCGATATGACTCAAGCCTTTGATTATGTGGAACATAACATTTTACAGAAAAATCTTGAAGCGTGTGGTATAAGAGGCACCGTTCTCCAACTAATATGTTCTTATCTAGAAAATAAGCCGAAACACCGAAATAAGCCGAATAAGTGATACGACAAATAAAATTGAAATAACGCATAGATCTCTAAAGCGGTATATCAAGTATGGAGTCCCGCAGGGAAGTGTATTAAGGCCCTTGCTATTTATTATTTATATTAATGACTTGCCGAATGCGTTAATACAATGTATGACATTATTTGCCGATGATAGTACAGTAACAATAAACTGCAACTACATTAATTCTTATGAAACTGACATATGTAATTCTTCAAAATCTACAATTGAATGGCTTAATAATAATAACTTAAAAATAAATTTGAAAAAAACAAATATAATGAATGCATTTTAGTCAAAGAACACAAGAACGATTTAATACAGGCGATTCTTAGGGTTATCCATAGATAAAAAGCTAAATTGGAAAATTCACATTCAAGAGCTTAGTAAGAAAATTTGTAGCTCAATTTATGCTCTACACAAACTGTATATGACCGTAAATACCGCTCATTAATCACTGCATATTATGGCAAGATCGTATCTTTATTCAGGTGTTGTATATTTTATGGGGAAAATCCACGGCAAAGAATTAATTATTTAAAATACAATAAAAAACAAAAACGGTGTCTACGAGCGATATTCGGAATTAAAATGACAGATAGTTGCGAGCCATTATTCATAAGATACCAAATTCTAACACTTCCGTTACTGTATCAGCTTGAAGTAGTTGTATTTGTAAAAACAATGCTTACTTTTTTCCAAGAATGTCTGACTATTATGTTCCACGAAATAGAATAGTGGCCATATTTATTTCAATGAATATTTTGGTTGACATTACGATAAACAATTTGTAATTGTCTAATTCCTATAATAATAACAATTTATATCGTTAATTTGCATACTAGTAATAGTATGACATGTTGATACTAATCTTAATATAATATTATTACCACCCCGCAAACATGTGTTATGCAAATAAAATATCTTTATATTTATCTAGTATAATATAAGTGGGCTGGAAGGTAAGTATGTAAATATGACACTTCTCATCAATTATTGCCTTGAGTTATTATTTGCGCGATATGTGAAGTTGCCCATAGTCAACTGCAAGGGGCGAATGTTTCTATTTTTTTGCCTAATAAACAAATATGGCTTTTGTATATATATATTTTTTGCAAGTTTGAGAGTTAATTAGCAGAATGAGAATCACAGAAAACAGATGGCTTCAGAATCGTTGGAACAGGTTTTCCGGGCGAAGTCCATTGTTTTGACTGATCTTTAGGTGTTTGGTCCATCAGCTCATCACCATGCGTCAAACGCTGCCCTGAACTTGCCTTACGATCGCGACGGAAGCTCAGCCAAATTTCTGTCACCTTTCAGGATGTTCTTACGTATTCTTCTGACGTCTGCGTCATCCGTGATGGCCGCTTTTACGGCATTTGGGCGTGGCTCATCAAAACAGATAATTTCAACTGTCACCATCGAAAAAAGCGAGTCACTAAACTACACAGAAACTAAGAACTCCATCGTTTGGCCCTACTATATCCTTCCCAAAAATAAGAATCGAATTATATATCGAAATTATTTTTTAGAACCCACGGGCACAGCCGCTTTCAAATGTAGTAAAAAAACCATGAGACCAATTTAGCTAGAATATGGACAATATCCGTCTTTTTGAATGTAACCGATGGTAAACTTCCCCTGCGATAGTCGCCGCGATACTACCGACAGTGAGGCTGTCATCGGAGTATTACAGTTTAGTAGGAGGTAGTGCCACGCTGTATTACTGCGCAATTGGGCCGGCACGTCCCGGAAGTTACCTCCCCCCACTTACTTGATACCGCCGTGAAGCCTTCGTGCGGTTTGTGAGTAGCCGGTGGCCCATTAGGGGGTGGAAGATGGAAAGGAGGGGGGCAACGTGTCAGCATAGTAATTATGCTGATTTTCATGAGCGTCATTAGTCGTAGAAAGGCTCTGCTTACTCGTTTGTCCCCATATATTATAAAAAACCTTTGCAAGGAATTAGTTTCGAGGGTTTTGACCCACTTGGTGTTTATATTGTGACAATATAATATTTTATATTATGTTATGGATATAAATAATTCATGTGACAGCATTCTCGTAAAAAATGATTATACTTGGTAATTAGTTTCATTGCAAAATATTTATAAATCATTCAAGTTGTATACAAATATAAAATTCGACTGGCCTTCTGCGAGGTGGCGGGTTATTAAATTACCGATGATATTCATTTAAGTAAGAGGTGGTACCATACATACATGTGGTGTTCCATTCTCTCTGCCTACCCCATTAGGAAACTGGCGTGTCGTTGTTGTAGTGCCATGCTGCATTGGATATTCGAATTAGGTCGACACGATCAATATATCAAAATATCAAGTGAGTGAGTAGGCACCACTCACTTACCCTGAGTGAGTGGTGCCTACTCACTCACTTGATAATAGAACATAAAAAAAGTGAAATGATCAAAATCATAATATTTTTTTCCAATTAAGATCAATCTCTACTTGAACGTGAAGTAGCCTATAATATAGTATAATTGTCATGCAAGCTGTCATGTCAGGCTGTTGTGTTATTCGTACACTGAAAAAAATGTGAAAAACAAAGGGTCCTAGAATATACCATTTTGGGACCCCTACTTTTTGAAGACACGGGAATTGACATTCTCGCGCCATCACCGGTCCAACGATGTGTCGCGGCAAATTGTAATGTCGAATATCGACTAAAACCACCATGATTGCCATCAGTGTTGCCTTTAGTTCGCCCCGGAAATATAAATCAAAAGAACATCTCGACAGCTCCTCAATCCTCTAAGAGGTCGATACCACCTCCATAGAGGGATTATCCCGCACCATAGGAAAAACCAACTAATTTTGGGAAAGTGCAATGGGGTAAGGTTCCTCGCCACTTACCTCTGGCGCAAGGGCGCCTCCTCCATCTGCTCTTTAGTCCTCTCTACTTATAATAGGGGTACAAAGAACAGAACTCACGGTCCATTTGGCTTCACCCAAGGCGTCTGGCTTTACCCCAGGTTCCTGGACCCCACCACTTATAAGGATAAGGCTTGGCCTACGGCCAGAAAAAAACCCAGTTTAGATCCCCAGTTCTATATTGGTCCGCTACACTATTTTTATCTTTAATCCTATGCCAAGAGGTTGCCATGCTTACTTTGTCATAGTTGTGTAATTTTCTGAACAATGTTTCGTGGTATTCACAGTGAAAGACCTTGGATAAATCATAAAGTACCCCATATACAAAGCATCCTGTAATATTTCCTATGACGTAAAATGGATCTAAGCAAGCTAATGCCACCATACGTAGTGGAGCGGTGCCTAACAATTCAAATTGTTTTTCAATATTCTAGTTTTAAAAATTAACAGACAACAAATTACTTCAACCAGAACAGCAAACTACAAATCATACCAACCACAAAAACATATTAAAAATGAACAGATTTTACCGTCGTCTACACGACCAAGAAAACTGTTTCAGTTGTAACTTGTATATGTAAGAAATAGAAATAGTTTATCTGCTCAAATATGGGTTCAGAAGTTGATGACATAAAATTTATAGTAGGTAGCCTCCAACATATGCTGCCATTTCAGCGTGCAATTTATTTAATTACAAAACAAACTTAATCTAATTTTAATTGTATACTACATATTTATTTATCTAAATACATTCCTTAAAACAATTTAATAATACTCAATTAATTTAAAATAATTTTCATTTTTGATAATACATCAATTGAAGAAAAATTATCATGTCAAGAATTATTATCGATCTGCCAGCGTCAATAATCTTTACTTACATTAAAATTATAATAACTTTCAAAGTAACCAATTCGAGGTATAATATTAGATTGGTACGACAAATTATTATTAAACTATTGTTACAATTTGTCATTCATAAATTCATTAACACTATAATAACATTTCTCTATTAACAATTTAAATAAATACCTTCTAAAACAAGTAATTGTCATATTATACCTACATAACGGTAAAATGATTATGAATCCGTATTGCTGAGCAGTAGAAGTTTTTTCCAGACAAGGCTAACCGTTGCCTTGTATGCTAATTTTATTTCTGTGCGTAGACCTCGAATTGTTTTCAGTTATGAGTTTGAAATATCGTGGGTGTTTTCTAAAAAAAATACATATTTCAAAAACGTATAGGCATGTAACTGTCATTACATTCCACATTACATAAAGATCTTACGCAACGCCTTTGGGATTTGAATGCAATGTACGCACCAGTTGAATGACCAAATTACTTTAGTGTTTTGCAAACAGCTGTGTATGCTTCAATTTTAGTACGTGTTACACTAGCCTAATATAAAAGCATAGGTGTGTATATGTGTGCACCTTTATTTTATAAGAAGACATTTTAATTCATTACGTTTCAATGTTAGAAACCCAGGTGTACCCACAGCCTTATCTTGCTGTACCGCACACGGTGCAAGTTATCAACACAATTTCGGGAGAAAGTTCCGAGTTAGCAAGAACGGACCACCTCAGCACCAGCCCCGACCGTGGAACCCATCCTGATGCTTTACTTCAGTTAAGAATCACTCATCTTAGTTTCATTAAATTAATTGCAATAATTTTAATGATTAAAAGTTAAATAATAGATTGATTTTTTTTGTATCTACGGCTGCAACAATCCTAACTTACGTATAAATTGTATTGTTATCTGTTTTAATGTTGTATAGACAGCAAGCCGTCATAAGCAATATTTCACGCACGTAGCACGCGTCCACAACATGGAAAGGGCTTAATCTTTTTTGGAATTAATTAAAATCTTATCGCGTGCAATCAACTTTTGTCTGATTTATGATACAGCAAGAATTACTTTTAAAAATTATATGAGATATAGATGTGCGAGTAATCATACTTCGCCCAGGTTCACAACTTTATATATGCTACATTTAAAGAAAAGAGGAGTATGGAAGAGCGTCACCTCGCAACTTATTACTATACCTAGTCCTGCCATAAGTGTTGTAACAAAGAAAACAAATATTTTTTGAAATTACAAATAACGTTTACTACTTTTACGGTGATAAGTTTAATACACAAGTATGAAACAGTTAAATTTATACGAAGTGGTCTTTATTAGCTGCAATGTAAAATTAAACGTTAATTTAAACGCGGAGGCCAGTTATCAATAGAAGCACGCACTCCTGCCACGGGGGAATTTTTCACTGGATTGTTACTCCAAATTATCATAGGGTTTAAAGCAAGCTGTGTTCTAAAACCGATCATAAATCATTATCCAGCGGATTAAGATCAAGACTAGTCGACGTCCAGTCTTCAGCTCTGATAAAGTCCGAGATGTTCGCTTCCAATCAAGACTGCGTGGACCGAGATTTATAACCCGGCGCCGAGTCTTGCTGGAAGGACCATACTTGGTTAATGAACATGATGTTATTAAGGGGCTTAACTATCCTCTCAAGAATAGTATGTTGATACACTCGTGCCGATGTTTTGATACCTATCTCACTAAAGCACGGCTCAGTCACCCCTTCACGGCTAACACCCGACCAAACCATCCCTAAAGTCTGATGATCCCCACGTTGCACTCCGTCCTCTGATTAAACTTTGTCAACTAAATAAAAACTGGACCAGACCCGTGCAGTGGTAAATTACCTCAAACAGAACAGCAAACTACAAGATTAGAAAAAATATTTAAACATAAGAGATTTTATTGCTTTATCGATTTTATGTAATTACATTAGAAAAATGTGTAGCTAAATCATTGTCAACATGTCCGCACTATATATTTTGGATGAATAATAATTATTGTTAACATCCAAATTTGAAACCTGCTGAGTTACTGTAATTTAGTACAACAATAATTATTGTATTTATTTGTAAAAAGACATGCCCAAGGTGACATTACAGTCGCCCAATTCATCTCTCAGGCTACAAGACACTATAAGCTAGGGTACATTTACAATTTTTTATCAACTTGGTGCTTATTTTCCAAAATTCGGTGAATTAAAATTACACACTGGTGTGGTGTGTTTGGAATATGTCTAGTTCGGTGTTTTAAGTCGTTAAGTGAGCATAGCGAGCGAGCCAGTGGCCCTTGTCCTGCGCTCACCGTTCCGCAAAAAGGTAACGCGAATAGCTTATGACGACGAGCATATACATAGTGATAAGGTACATGAAAGCATATATTAGCCAATACAGTAGAGTTAGTTACTCTACCTTGTACCAGACTAACCACATAATGGAGAAGTGTGACATGACGCCTTACCTCTAGTCTGTCATACCCTACCATCTATAAAAGGAAACGATTGAACTAATTATATTTTCAATTAGTTCAATCAGTTTACTGCACATAAATTATTTGCGAAAAGTATAAATTAGATGTCGGCCATAGTGAGTGATATATTTCCTTTTGCAAGCTTCAATGTCATGAGTTATCTGCGAATAAATATAGGTATTATCTTTTATCAAGTTGGTATTAATTATTAGTATTCGTTATCAAATTCAGAAGTGCTGGATGAAGATTACCTGCGGCCTGTGACGGCAATGTATATTTAACGTGTAAAACGATGGTAAGTGAATTTCGTTGACAAATTACAACCAACGGAAGTAAAACTGACCAAAGATTGTCTACAAGTCTTCATGTTGTACTAAATCTAGGTTGTATTTTTATGAGAACAATAGTTATTTAACGCTATTGTACGGAATTTTTTCATCCGTAGGGTAATTTGTTTATGCTCTTTACTTTTAGATATTTCAATGTTACAATGAAAAGACCTGCACGCTGATTATTTTACGGCGTAATTGAATCAATTTATTGTTGATACGTTTATACCCTTGTGTGAATTATAGACACAATCTCATTTCTTTGCTTCTCGACTTCTTGCTTCGGTAATTTGCTTTATATTGTTTTCGATATTGGATTGCTATTGTTTATTAATTTTATAACCAAGACATTAGTCAAATGTACATGTCTAACATTGATCGAACCCGTGGTTCGTCTTTACACGTACGCCACAGTTCACGTTCAGAGTCTTCCTGGATATATACTTGCAATATTGTCCCTACTTATGCTCGTTCGGCATACTCGCAAATGTAGTTCATTAGTAGGATCTGTCGCTATTTTTCTAACTGAATGGCGCGAAATCGTAATAGGTCAAGAAGCGAGAATTCACGAGTAGCAATTAAAAACAACCCTCTATACTACCTACTGCCTTAGAAAATAGTTCGAATAATATTCTTAATCAAGTTGATATGTGCATTGCAATTGGTAGTAACTTTCGTAATAATAATGCTACTCGTATAGAGGGCACACAGTGTTGTTACCGAATGAGATCCGACGTATAAAAGCCAAACAGTAAATGATCGGATTTCTAAAATTAACGAATTTTCCAAATTGAACCGGGTTAGCACAGAACATGAGTCAACGAAGTCTAGATTCGCCAAACGCAAAATTATTTTAATAGGAAAGGAGGCAAAGGAGCAGGTGGTAGGTAACATCCGCCGCCTACAGACATCCGCATGACCCGAGGTTATGCAGGCGCGTTGCCGTCCCTCAAGATGGGAGTAGGCTTTTTCTTGAAGTATCGTATCGGTTCGAAAATACCGACTGTGGCAGCTGGTTCGACGTCGAACTTGTGCGCGGTAGGAAATTACGCTTGAAACGCACAGTTGTAGACTTTAGGACATCAAGGTGGTGACGGTGGAACTTAGAGTTTGATATGCCTTTGATGGGCTAGATAAGGTCATATAAGACGCGAATACGAATCTGTGTCTCATTTACTTTCTAAATGTAGCAAGCACTCTGCGTGGTTCACTGGTATAGGCTCAGTCTTCAAACAAATACTCGGTACTCTTCATGATGACGATGCATTGAGATACGATTCCGCTATAGACTCTATTCAAAATGACGTGGACGACATAGCACGTCCAGTGAAATAGAGTATTTTAATTACGGATTCGGCATTAGAATCTTACGAAAAGATTATAGATAAATTAGATAAGAATCAACAAACATTAAATAGTGGTCAAAACAACTTCTAAATCTAACAAATAATTTAACATTAATTTCAAAATCTTTTATGACTGAGTAAGTCTGTATATTAAATAATCTTGACAGCTCGTTGATGACGTTCTCACTTCAACTCGAGGATTTGATAAGCGCTATTACTGGACAAAACATACTGCACCCGAGTATTCTAACTCCGGTGCAACTGTACCAAGAACTCGTTAATAATGTAAAACATCTGTCTAGAAGTACCAGAATTCCATTCTTGGTGTCACTTAATAATATTCATTTAATTTCTAGTATATCTGATGTTGCATGTTATTACTATAAGAATAAACTGGTATTTGTACTACAAATACCATTAGTCACAAATGATGACTTTAACCTGTATCATAACCTAGGGTTGCTAACCCCTTACGGGAACAATGATTCTAACACTATAGTTTAATACAACCATCTAGTGTATATACTGCTATATCATATGATAAGATTAGTTATTGTAATTTAAGTGGTTTAGGTGATTGTAAAACGGTAAATTCTGAGCTCTTTTTATGCCATTTCCCCATTACAATGGTAGCACCACGTGCGAGAGTGAAATTTTAACGAAATCCGCTATTGATATTCCCACACAGTGCAAAATTAAAACAATTCATGGTGAACAAGATATTTGGCAGCCACTTACTAATAATCGGTAGATATGTATGCGGTCACAATCTAATAAAACATACCTTGAGTGCGATGTTTCCGAAGATCGCGAAGTGCTCTGTCGGTACACAGGAAGTATAGAACTCATATCGCAGGTTGATCCCTTAAATATAAGTATACCCCTAGATTAGATTTTGCTATAATAAACTCCACTTGTTGTAAGTCTAATAATGTTAATTACATCGTGCCCCCTATTTTGCAGACCATTAATATTGATAACTTGAAGTTAAATCAGGAAAATAGTTAATTTTAGCTCTGTTACATTGGTATTAAGTATTTTTCTGTATTTTCTAAGTATACTAAGCCTGTAAACCCGACTAGTATTGATGATGATTCACACAATAATATTGAAGCTGCTTGTGTTGCAAACCCCGGAATCCCGTCTGAGGGAGTCCGTTTTCTGAACTTCAGCCTAAACCCTGAACTTCAGTCTTCCGCGGGGGGTTGTTATCCTTTCACTGTAAGGGTTATAGCTATCGCATACACTAAATGGCTAAGTCATCATAATGGAGTCAGTCAGTCGCTGTTAAACCTCATTACTAGTAGGGAGTACTAAATCATAGTCTGGCTAAATAATATACATTATTTCTAGATTCAATTAAATCTTTTTCTAAAAAGACTAATGCCGACTCCATTATAATAGTACCCTTCATTCTTTGATATAGCTTGATAGAAGACGGTAGATGTCTAGAGCTTAAAACTTTGTGCAAATACTAATCAAATAATAAATATAACAGAAAATAAATCAGTTTTATTTAGTCTCAATTTTAAATAATTTTAAACAAATTTTTTGTCACCTTCCGTACAATTATCCTTATAAAACAATATGAAATAATTATACAAATCAGAATATACAATATAAAGTAATTATATAAATCAAAATATCTTATTACCCATTAGAATCAACTGACAATAAGATTGATCTTGCAAAATGGTTATCAGAAACGATCTGCCTATTATAGAATCGAGCAAACTTTGATATTTCGGTCCAGCCAGCTGTCTTGCGTCTGGGTCTGGGGATATCCCGAGAGCATGTGCTGTGGACGTTGCTGCATGCCGCGTGCTGTGGGCACCAAGTGTCAATATGTCCACACCACTTGCACTCAGGACCTATTTAATCCAACGTCTAATTGTTTGACAAGAAGCTGGTTTGTAAGGTCGCTTGAACGT
Source organism: Eumaeus atala (assembly GCA_017140195.1). Classification (NCBI taxonomy): domain Eukaryota; kingdom Metazoa; phylum Arthropoda; class Insecta; order Lepidoptera; family Lycaenidae; genus Eumaeus; species Eumaeus atala. Next base: position 70,274 of record JAFELO010000079.1, read on the forward strand.
TAACAATAGAGCTCTGATTGCTCTAGGTCTAATATGATTGGTTACAAATAAACACTCTTCTAGCGTGGTCGCTTTTTTTGGTTTTTTGGTTATCTTTCCGGGTGATAAATTTTTAATAGGTACCCATGGAGCTCTATAATCTAAGACGACCTGCGGGTCCCAGTAAACAATATTTTGGTGCAGTGGCTCTTAATTTATAGGCACCTCCTAGCAAGCGTTGTAATTGGTCATTATTCATAACTTCACTTTCTAACAGAAGGGACAGAGCGGATCGGTGATTATTCATCGATCCGTAAGCCGCGTCTTTATTAAACTGCTCTGTTAAAAAAAGTAAAATCATAGATACTGTAGCTTGATATGGATAAAGGAGTGAGTGAGGCGTGTTTCTTGAAATGGAAGACATTATTATAACGAAGTGAACGCTAACCGGAGAACACAGCTGCACCCAGGGTAGAGTCTTCTTGTTGTAAAGGTGGGCACTGTAGGAGAAAGGTGGGGAACATATAATTTCAGATATAATTGACTTAATTAGAATCGGAAACCAAGGTTGAGACGGACAACGGGGAAATACTAGAATACCCTTGTGGCTCCGTCGCTTATAATTTTTGTATAGATTTCAATATCATAGTAAAAGGCGGGAAAGCACAAAAATAAAATTCCTTCCAGCATAAAATAAATGAATTTACGGAATAGAAATCAGGACTTAGACGCCACGAAACGTAAGAATTAAACTTCGCATTGGTGCGAGAAGCGAACAGGTCGATTTCTGGACTACCAAGTTTATTAACTAGTAGTTCAAAATCATCTTCTGATAGTTGTGATTCCAAAAATCACTGGATTACGCGAGTCTTGATCAAGTTCTGCATTGTCTTTGGAATTTATATACGAAGTAAAAAGCCAAATATTACGCTCCTCGCACCATTGCCAGATTATCCCTAATGAACCGCTTAAACGAGGGAATTGGATACCACTCATACGCCTAATATAACTAATAGTTGTTTTATTGTCTACAAGCAAAACTAAATTAATATGTTTCGTTTGAACAAGTAATTGTTAGTATGGAAATTTCGTTCCTCGATTTTCCACTCTCCTCCGGTGCGAATACCGCCGCAACAAGCCCCCCACCGAATTGTAGACGCATTCGTATACATTTCGAAATGTCTCAACTGTGAGAGGATTTGAAACAGACAACATTTTGAGAACGCCACGGTAAGTCTTTTGGGATTATGTTTCTATTATCATAATTATTGTTAGATTTAAGTGTTAAGAATTAGAGCATCTCAAATTTTTTCGTATAAGCCCAGCCGTATCTCACAGCTTGACATGCGGCAGTTAAGGTGTCAATAAGATGTGCCAGATCACGACTTTACCTGAAGGTAGGGGAGCGCTTGTCTAGGGGAAATTATGTTCATACCTATGGAATTAAACACAAACCTAGGAACCTATAACACTCTTGAGGTTCTATGCAACCTTTCTATAAATTTACTATAAACCCTAAATTATCATAATAAATTATAAATTTCTCTTACATTATTTAAGCATTCAGTATACGTGTTTCCTAAGCAGAAAATATTGTCTAAATATACGACAGTTCTAAAGCCTCTAAGTCTGATTTTGATTCCGTGGAAAAAAATATTGTTTGGTATTATAGGCTGTTATATTTGGAGGAAAGGGTATGCAATACCCCTTTCTTATCCAATCTAATACTACAGGATTGTTAGAAATACGTAAAGTCTGCCTGCGCGATCTTCTACCTGTGGCGTCAGCTTGCGTCGGGGCCCGCTGGGAGTGGGCCAGCGTTGCCGAAGACTACGTTCGATGGTCCGGGTGGGGTCAGCGGGTAGGCTGGTGGCGCGACCGTCAGTTGTCCCTTCGGTGTTGATATTGACTCCGGAACTGTTGGTTGCGCGCCCCCTTGCTCGATATTCGATTGCGATAAATTGGGCCCGACCAGTCTTCTTGAACGCGACCTCGAGGAGCTAATGTCTGGGCATTTAAGGACAAGTTTCGAGCTGGAGGTTGCTCTTTACCTTGTTTTTGCATCTTTTTAGTTTCCTTTATCTTTTCGGCTAACCTTGGGCCGAAGAGCGTTTCATCATGTTCCAGGTTTGAAATGTTCATTAGTAGGTCCTTGTCTAGTCCTTTCGATATAAGGTGTTTACGTTCACAAGTCTGTGTGAAATGGAGGTCCGATAAGATTCGGCAACCATCAGTCAGACTTTTTACTACCTCTGTCTAAAATATAAAATAAACATTAAATACAGGCTTACTAATAAATAAAAAGAGTGACTAATTTTTTAATTTACCAAATCGTTCTTATTCATATAATCAGCCTTAGTTAATATGATCATCATGGCACGATTAACAGCCGTAATGCCTAGGCCCAGTTGATCCTGTTTGACTTGGAGCTTTCTGTCTAGATTCTTAGCATAATCGGTGACGGTTGTTTTTAATTCTGGGTCAATCTTCGGAGCTTTCAATAATTTACAATTTTCAGGAATACTGTATTTTATTGAAAGATTATTCTTTAGGTCTATCGCCAGACCATTTCGTAAAATAGGGAGCCATTGTTTAACGAGATCAGAATGTATTTCCGGTCCAAAATTAAACCTATCTTCAGTAGCGCCAATTAGCGCTTTGAGGAGATAAGGATCGGGAAGTTCTGGCTGCGATTCAGCGTTAGATACTTCTACTGGCAGCCCAGATACCGATGGCGGTATGATTGGGGCCTCCTCCAGACCGAATGCGGGCGCGGGCTCGGATGGGCCAGGTGTCGGTGATCGATCTACTACATCTAATTCTGGTCCGATATCTGGAAAGAAAAAAAAACTATTAATGATATTCGATATATTAATTTGAAATGATATATTATATGAAACCTTTGTGTTGGCTCTCGGTCAACCTAGGTTCACCTTTGAGCATTCAATTTATCCATCGTGTTAACTCGCTGTTAACCCCCAGGAAAGTTTTATAATGCTGAAATTTATGAAATATTAATGTTCAAACACATCACTTCACATGTACCTTATATATTTCAAAAATAATATCACTTACCTGTATTGTCTTCGGAATCTGATGAAGAATAGATAACCACGCGACGCCGTCGCTTTTGGCCTTGTTCATTCCGTAATATTTTAATTTTATGATCATAATATTTTAATTTTTCTTTGGAACTATGTTTAGGCATATTTGAATTATGATCGTCGTAGTGTTACCGCGCACAAAGCAACAATGAGACGTTTGAACGAGAAGGACCTGTCGAGGTAGTGGGGCGGATACGGAATTGAATTTTATTTCACCTTCTCTAAAGTGCTTGCGGATGTTACCAGCCCAATACAACAACTATATGTTCTATCAAGTTATATCAAAGAATGAAGCGAAGAATTGTATTGCGTTCGTACCAAACTGCTTAAGTGTTTTGCAAATACCTGTGTAGTAAGCTTTAGTTTTAGTACGTGGAAATTGTATTGTTATCTGTTTTAATGTTGTATAGACAACAAGCCGTCACCAAAGAGAATGTAATACCCGTAAGTGTTGGCCCTTAGAAATGATAACCGAACTCACACACACATGCATTTTGTGCATGATAAGTATTACCAATATTCCGAAAGTGATATCGTCGAAACAGTCAAATCAGTCGTGCCAACTGAATCACGTAAATAGTGAGGTGCGACGAAAACTAGTTCAGAGTGTATCGATATCGATTACCAATGGTGTTGTGTGTTATCGACAATATGATAATTATATATATTTTATTTCAATTCTGTTGATTATATAGACATAAATTTTAATAAAACAAAATACTTAAATTTACTTATCTTTATTTTGTTGCTGTGCCTTTTTAATTTACAAATTGGGAATTTATTATATTATATGATTTTCTCATCAAGAGCTTCATCCATTAAGTAAATAAATATTCATTTATATGTGTATAATGAGTTTCATATTTATTCACGTCATACTAAAATGAGTATTAAGTTGCAAGGTACAAAAATGGCTGATGTTGAGTTGGTGTTTATCAGGAGCTATATTTTCATAAACACTTTCTGCTTCATTTACTAAATGCATTAATTCTTTCGTTGGATAGGTTCACGAAATTTTTTCTACCCGCCATTCCTTTAATGACATATTTGTATTGACGATTTTCTAAATTCGGATTATCCCCCTTCAAAAAAGTTTAAAGTTTGCAATGTTCACAATTTCATTTAGCTGAGACTATTGCAGCTACTTAGCTGGGCTTACCCACTAATATGAAATTACTGGTTGCTCTTCAAAGCTACAGAGTGAATTTTTAAAATATTTACTTTCTTAATCGTCAGGTAAAGACAGCACAGGGTAACAAACATTGATATAATTTTCAGAACCCACAATTTGTGACCACATCTTCCTCCCTTGCATGCTTGAAATTCCCGGTAATTTCCTGACAGTACTGCCATCACTCGGCGCGAGCGCCGTTCGGTTTTCCTGTCTATTTTACTTTCACTATGAAACAGACGTGACACCAAACAACCAGCTCGCTGAAGCCTCTTTGTTGTTAAGAGACTAGTCCTCTTTGACGACTCTTACGTTGCCCTGGGCTTGGATTGAGGGTGAGGTTATTCTTAGGCCGCCTTATGAGGTTATTATTAGGAAATGAGCTTCAAAGTAACGTTAAATGAGCACGTGTAGGATTTCTGTTTGTTGCACTATGTTGTCTTATGTTACCATACAAATTCTCTAAGAAAACCTGATTTAGTTGGCGTAAATACAAACATTCGAAGCCCGCTTCTTCACGAACAAATTGTCAAATGTTTTTTTAATAATTTTAAAGAGATTAATGCAGCGTACGTGTCTTAGTTGTATATGAGGGTCCGATTTTAAACTTTTTATGGTACATATATATTTGAATAGTCAATTCCAAGATTCCACGTGATTTGATTTTACTGATACATTTTCCCGTATGCCGTTTATGATGTTGTATGGTGACGCTGGTCCATTGGTGAAAATTGGTCCTTATACATGCCATCATCTTCAAAACTGTTGCCATCGCGTTGTTTATTGACTGAGTTGCAAATTTTACACGCATTTTTTTTACACGTATTAAAATCTCAGCACCTATTTATATACCTATATAATCTATAAATTAAATAAAAATATACTGTTTATACTATTTCCACGAATTTACTGATTTAAAATACATTTATTACTACCGGTTTCGAGTAATTCATCATCC
>JAFELO010000079.1:75684-90652 GCA_017140195.1 Eumaeus atala
AGAAATAATAAAACTTAACGTTTAAATTATAAATTACTTTAAATATAAATAGTAAAGTAGTTTAAGATTATAAATAGTTATCTAAAATACACGAGTGTGATAAACAATGTTGATCACTTATGAGAATGTTTGATTTTTTAAGTCATAACATGAACTTCCATCAAGAAGTTGTCACTTCTCAATTACTAAGCTACACACCATCAGCTATATCTATATAATCATTATTGAAAACTAAGAAATATCAAATATTTTATAGTTTGAGACTAGCTGGTGTTGTGTGAATGTGATAGTTTATTTTTTAATTATTATTGTATTCCTATAAGGCTGGACATAGTTAATTAAACCTTATAATCTTTGTAATTATGTAATCTTGACACAATCAAAATTATTTCAGTGCTAAAAACAGAAACTAATAATCTCACCACCTCAAACCACAGGGTCAAAGTGGTGGGACAATGTGACAATAAAATTAATATTAGAATATTATTGAAAATATCTCCAACATATAATTATTACAGTTTCATTACAATACAGTTATAAGTTTTTGTATAAAAGAATTATAAACAAATACATAAGTATACCTTTTGCATTTATACTACTAATAAACAAGATTAAAATCCTAAGAGGACAATAGTTAATGTTTATAAGTTAAAGTTTATATGAGAAACACAATCTTCTCATTTAACATCTAAAGCTATCACATTATCTATATACTTATTTATTATTACCGACTTGAACAAATATTTTCTTACCCGGTCCGTCTTTTCCCGCCAAAACAGGATGAACATGTAAACCCCTTTTAAAGAATCATCAGAGTATAATGTTCGGCTAAGCCTCTCAGTAGGCACAGCAGGCTTAGATAAAGTTTCCTTTCTCATTAAAGTAATTAGGGCTGAAATAACCACCACATACAAACTTTAGCTGGTGCAATTTCTCAATTGGCACATAGTCTAAATCTTTATCGCCCGCTGCTTAAACACATAATCGACACCTGAAGGCGTATTTCAATTATTATTTAACTAAAATATTTGTCTGTGTGGCAGTTACTATACTTTGTTGTCATTATCTAGTACTAGTAGCAGAATTATTGCCTACTACTCTCACGTCAGGTAACTTAATAATTTAACAAATTTACGATATGTTTTTGTTACTAACCCGTCAGGGTCTAAAGGAAACTTGGGACAGGTGTATGTTAGATTTGGGCAACTTTCGTACACCACAAATCACACGCTTCCTGTTTCCTGTGGTTGCAATGTTTTATATTCTCAATCACAATGTTACAATATAATGTTTTATTACCTTCTTCAATTAAAATCGTATGAATCTCGAAAATGTGTAACTATGGAGCACGCTTGTCAAGTCACAAGTGCTTTGCCAACTTTCAAACGCAATTTTTTTTGGGTAATGTTATATATTGGTATGGTTTTTCACGCATTATATCTTAATAATATATGTATATAAGCTTATCATTGCTTTGACTTAGTACGGTCACAACAATTTGCTTAGAAATATCGACCGTCTCAAGAAATGTTCCACGCACTTAGCACGCGTCCACGACATGGAAAGGGCTTAATTTTTTTGGAGTTTATTGAAATCTTATCGCGTGTGATCAAATTTTATCTGATTTATGATACAGCTAGAATTAATTTTTATAATTTCTTTTCGTAGCTTTATATATGCTACATTAAAAAAGAGGAGTATGGGAGAGCATATAAACTAGGTATAACAATATATCGCAACATATTATTATACCTAGTCTTGCAATAAATATTGTAACATAGAGAACAAATATTTTTAATTGCAAATAACATCTATTACTTTTGCGGTGATAAGTATAATACACAAATATAAAGCAATTAAAAACAAAAGCTTATCCAAAGTGGTATTTATTGGCTGCAATGTAAATTATACGTTATCATGTTATTATACCCAGTCTTGCCATAAATATTGTAACAGAGAAAAAATATGACTCCGTCACTCGTTCATAGCTGGTACCCCACCAAACCATCCCTGAAGTCGGATAATTACCACGTTCCACTTGTCGACTAATGGGGAAGCTTCTTTAGAGCTTTGAGCATAAATACGGTCATTTCGTTTGTTAAAATGTTGCGCAAATGTAAAATTTTTCTTTTTTTTTTACCACCCCGTTCAACCAACCAGTGCGTCCTTTAGGCTGCAAGTCCTGAGCCATCTCTTTAAACACGCGACATGCATCCAGGTGTCATCTTCATTTCCCGAGATAAAATCTTCTGCTTTCGGACAGGATTTCGTCAAATTCTTTCCCTTAATGCTCTGACCACATTCTTCTTACGAACACTACGTGGACGGCTAGATCTGTCTCTGCCACATACTGAAGTGCCATTGTACCTATTAATAGTTATATTGGAGCCAAAAAAAGAAAACATTGAGCAATCGTATAAAAATTATGTAATATGTTTTTATTTTTCATTGTAACAGTATTTATGACCAGACTAAGTATATCATATATAAAACAAGGCCCCACCTGTTACAATTTATGTTAAATTCTATATAAAATCCAAAAGTAAGGGGTAAAGGGCCTGTTAGAGGTTTGCTATACTTTCAAATACATTTATTCAATTATGATCTCTCCACATTCACAATCACAAACAAACTTAAAATTGTACCTGAAATAAACAACGGACTCAATACAATTTTTGATAAAGGTTAGTAAAAAGTAAGGGTATGAAGTCTTATCTGGCAGTTGTTCGAGACTCCCTGTAGCAGGAAGTCGCCTTTCAATATACAATTGTTCCTCCAGTCCTCAACTTCAATAGTTGAAGGTTATACTGATGTCATATATTCATTTTACATTCAAATTTAAAAAGGAAATTGGAAATGGGGTAGAGCTCTGAAAAGGAACACACACTCTTGGCTTAAAATCAGGCAATATATATACTCAGTTACAATTAAATAGAATTTAGCATCCAACTTTCAAACGTAGCATATACTATTCAATCTAATACGTTAATGATACGGTATATCAAATTAGTAGCCATATACCATGTAAATACTACTATCAAAATGTACACTTAAGAGAATTAAGACATTTTAACATTAATAAAGAGTTTTCGAAAAATAAGAACTCACGCTTTCAATTTCAATTTATTAATACTTCGGGCGTTCTGACAGGAAAATATAGGTTCCCAGGTGGAAAGGAAAAAAAACTATTTAAGTATCATTTGCTGAAGGCAGGTAGGGTCAGCGTGAAATCAATCCACCGTCCAAGCCACGCCGAAGCGAAAAAAGAGTGACATTTGTTCGATACCGAACACACCTCTCGTCTGACAGTCAAATATGACAGATATCCTTTTTAATAAAGCGTTCAAGTATCAAAATATAATTGAAACAAATCTCGTACCTAGATTAATGTAAAACCATACTATAATATTTGATTCTTTTTGGTTTGATATGAGGTGAACCTAAGCGTTAAGCTGTTAAGTTCCTATTGCTTACCAGTACTTTTAATTTTTTTACAATTTTTGTAACTTGCCTCGTTTACAAATTAGACCCGTTTCGTGTAAGTTTATATAAAATGTTACTTGAATAGTAATAAAATTTTATTTCATTCTTTTGAGAATTTTTGCCTATTCTATTATTTAAAATGAAAATATTGATATTGAGAAAAACGAGACATAAAGTTCCTTACCAATATTTAGCTAGTTTGGCGCCGTCTCATCATAACGGGCAGTGACTGAAAACTAGTGGACCCAGCGTAAGCTGGATCATATGCGCTCAATTACCCATTTTCGATGCCGCTGTAATCATTTAAACAGACCTATCTATTTATAATTGTAAGTAATTCTAGGACGACATTATAATTTAGTCTAGAAGTTCCTTATTTTTGGAGTGATGACAAAGTTTTATGTTTCTAAGCACTGAACTTTGTCTTCAGACTTCTAATTACAAATTAATAAATACGTGTATCAGTATTTTTGGACATTGTTCACCTCAGGACAGAGTTCGGTGCAATGTTCCAAGATTAAGGCCATATACAGTGATTAGATTTTCTATTGCGATGGAACGACTCATTTTTTTGATACATAAAGTAATAACACTAACTGCATGCACAAAACAATATGATGCCTTAGTAACGTTTAGAGTCAAAGAAATGTACCGAATTGGAGCCTACGAGCATCATAACGCGAAAGAGCATAACTAGAAACTCAAGCATGTATGACTTTTCCCTATCCATATAGAGTCCCGAAACAATAACAAATATACATATAAAATTAAAAGCTTAGTAGGATAATCGAGTACTTAGTAGATAAGTAGAATATAAATTCGGGCTAAGAAAATTAATGCAATAAATTAGAAGCAAGTTGCTCTGCGTATCCCGTCAGGCGTTATATTTTACGCTAACAAATTATCCAAATGTGTGACGGCAGCAAGTTTGTTAATAAAGGCCACAGTGTCGTTTTTATTCATTATTTCGGTAGTAAAATTAAATAACTAAGTTATTTATATTGAAATAGACATCTGTGCTACGTTTCATTAAAATCTGAACCGCCAATACACGGAGATCGTCCTCCCACCTGGTGAGCGATCGATCAAAACTACGTTTTCCAAAACGCGGCCTCCACTCCAGAAACTTACTGGCCCATCTGCCACATAGTCTTCTGAGTGTGTGACTAGCTCATTGCCATTTCATCGAGCTTATTCTTATTGAGCTTGACCTATTACATATTAACTTAATTACTAGCAATCTGCCCAGGCTTCGTTTGTGAATAACAGGAACCAGATTGTTAGGTTTTATTACATACCAAAACCTTCCTCGGGAGCGTTGAAAGCCCATGAAAATCCTTTCGTGAAAATCGATCATGTACTTGTGGACTTTATTTTATGTTATAAGTTAAAATCGTTATAAAATACGTTTTTATATTACTTTTAACATTATATATAACATTTATTATTTAATTAATATTTAATAAATATTTCGTTTTGTGAAGAATTTTTTAATAGCACACCACACACACAATAGGGGTAAACGAGGGTACGGAGCCTTTTCATGACTACCGATTCCCATGGACAAACAAACTCAACATGACTTGCAAACTCTGTAATAAAGTAAAGAAACAATCGTGTCTGAACTCATTCAATTTGTGTCCACACGGACTTTAGACTATTTAATGGATTTTATATTTAGCCTTAAGAAACACGATAAATTCCGCTAAATAGTTGCAATAATAAATAACATTCGCGTAAATATACAAAAGGAATAAGAACTTTAGACCCAAATATTTTCAAGAGTCCATTTGATGGTGACGCAAGGTTATAAGAACTCCACTTTCAAATATCCAAACCCCATAGTCCCCAGTGTGGACTCGATCAAATCATTGTCCTAGAAAACACGAAGGACCTTTTTATAGTTAGTGCTGACACACATATACATCGACACTCCATTGCTCTCCATTGAGTCTGACTCATTTGTATTTCTCTGTACGTGTCTTGGTGTATCCAGGTGTTCTCTGAATCTTGAAGTGCGCTGGAAGATAAAAATAGGCATTCAGGAAATCTACGTCATAACGCCACAGAGTATGCCTCATTTTGATTTCTCTGGGTGTGTGTCTTGGTGTATCTTGATGTGAGCTAAAAGATAAAAATTGAAATTCAAGAAATCTACGGCACAACCCCATTGAGTTTGACTCGTATCGATTGCTCTGTATGTGTCTTGGCGTATCTTATTGTGAGCTGGAAGATAAAAATGCGAATTCCGAAAATTTACTTCACAACACCATAGAGTAGGACACGTTTTGATTTCTTTGTCTTGGTGTATCTTGATGTGAGCTAAAAGATAGAAACAGGAATTCAGGAAATCTATGTCGCAAATCCATAGAGTTTGACTCGTTTTGATTTGTTTTTATGTGTCTTGGTGTATATTGAGGTTCTCCGTATCTGGATGCAAGCTGGAAGATAAAGTTTAATAGACTCGAATCGTTGACGGCCAAGTTCTTTCCAGAAAGCTCGATATTTGGTCCTACGAAGAGATGCTGGTTCACTGTGCGTGTTTTACCGTATGTACCGTGTAGTGTTCCGAGAAATTGTTTGGCTTAATATCAGCAGCAGAAATTCATCTTCGGACATCGCGACAGAGCTCTAAGTTCCACGGCCCCCTTGATGTCCGTAAATCTACAACAATGCCGTTTAAATACAACTTTTTCCGCGCACTACTGTACTGTGGAACCAGCATCATACATATTCCTTAAAGGCCGGCAACGCATCTGCAAAACGCCTAGTTTTGAAAATGTAAGGGCGTCTGTAGTCACTACCCACCTGCTCGTTTGCCATATACCTCGTAGAAAAAAAAAGTTTCAATCGTTTTAATTTATTTGTATGTATTTTGCTGTATCTTGATGTCCTCTGTATTTTGATGTAAGTTGGAAGATAAAATTGGTAATTCTGGAAATCTACGTCACAACTCCGTAGAGTTTAAGTCACTTACACTTCTCATAACCAGTACTCGGATAGGTACCAGTCAGTATACAGTGAAATGTTGACAAGGGCACTTTAAAGACGTAATTAATCTTCTCCTTCGACCTAGCCTCATCCTGTTTCTATATCCGATGATATCGGGATGGGCTACCTAATCTAGAGGATTTGACGAGGGCGCCAGATTTTATACAGACCGAATGTCATCTGACCTCTGCAAGCCTGTAGGGAAACTAAGGCCAACCCTCGACTAGGTTAATTTTGAATATACAAATAAATATGTACTTAATACAAAAAAATTATTATCACCAAAAGACATGATTTTCTTTAGTTCATATAAAGGAGACGGTCCAAAAATGTGCGGAGCTTAGCTCTGGTGTACTAATTGTAAGTGCTAGTTGTGCGGTTTCTGAATAGCCGATGGCCCTTTGGAGGAGAGGCGGAAAGGTGGCCAACATATATGCATGATTGTAATGTAAAAAATAATATGAATGTCGAGGAGGGTGGGTAATTGTTAAAAGGCCCACATTTCTCGTTCGGTCCCTATAATATATATTAAAAAAACAATTCAAAAGAAGTACCTTTTTTTTTCTGACGCCGGGAAACGCATTTACGCACCTTCATCGGCCCTGGGTGGGGTCCAGTCCAGTAGTGTGTGGGACTCGCGGCACATGATAGTGCCGAATACCCACAAAAACCACCGCGAGTGCCATCAGTGCCTTCCTTGGTGAGGTGCCCCGGAACAACAAACATCAGGGCACTTCGACGGCTAGTCGACCCCCTGAGGCACCAACTCCACCTCCACAGATGGGGTTGCCCCGCACTACAGGACAACCTTGGACTACTGGACTTTGGGACAGTGCAATGGGCTGAGGTACCCATCCTCGCCCCTTGCCTTGCCCCATAGCTACTAAAATCGATTTCTAGTAATTTTCTACAACCCTATTTATCGCATCGTTTTTTTAACTTATTCATGCCCACAAGCCACTTCGTGTTGCTTGATTAGACAGTATAATAACAACGTTTGATTGAGAAGAAAAATTCTACATAAACTCTCTTGAGTATAAGGTACCGGATGTTAGTAGCGTCTTGATGTACCATATGATATGTACAGGCGGCACTGTGTGGGTAGTCTGTGGACCTTGTTGTCACCATACTAAACACTGACAATAATTCAATGAATGAATGATTGTAAATGAAATATATCACAATTTCGTCGGGGTTTATTTCACCATATATATTTCACCACCGCTCGATACCAAATTAGACCCGTAGACTAGGTCAACGACGTGAAGTTCAGCAAGAAGTACTTAAAACTTATATTTGTCGTTAATTTCATACAAAATAAGAGCCGCACGCGAACTTATATAAAAGTAGTCGTAGTCACACCCTGCGTTGGTACGGAACCCTCGCTGTGTGTCCGATTAGCATTCCGCAACCCGCCGCGATTTTATACTAAAAATATGTAATTTAAAAAAAACGTATTGCACAGTTTTAAAATATTGCATAACCGTACTGGAAGGAATGTGTGAAATATTTTGGAAGTTACGAATCTATGGTTAATAACATTACTAAAAGGTGAACATTTAAGTCGCGAGTGGGAAAAAATTGGTTGCGAAAACAATAACTTATGATGAAACCTTAACTATGGCCGGTATATATTTCTATTACACCCTACATATTTATGCCCTGTTATAATAGATAAATATTTCTGAATTTCAATCATAATAACATCAACTATTTTTACGTTTACTAATCCACAAAGTTAGTTGTAGTTTTTCACTAATCTACAAAGTAATGTACCACCCGTTAGTACGGAAACCATGGCGCGTGTCTGATTCATACCATCTGTGTCTGATTCATACCATAATCATATGGTTGTTTTTATTAAGGTTATAATTTATACTTAGCTTTGAATAGTATTTCTAAATCTATCTGAATACAAAATAATTGCAATTTGAATGTATCGCATATCATCATATGAGCGAACGTATAGATAGGAATTTGTAAAATTTTGAAGCAGTTACCAATCTGTGATTAATAAATATTACCAAAAAGTGAACATACTTTATACTGTGACTTTTTTTATAGCATAAGGGGGCACACAAGCAATCGGAGCCTGTTGATGACTACCGACGCCCATGGACATTGGCATGAGTGTTACGCAGGTGCGTTGGCCTGCCTGACACTCCCCTCCTCCAATGGGCCACAGGTTACTCACAGACCGCGACAGCGACGATGTCAATTTAAGCCGGACTGCACTTATTAAGAAAGAGCTAATTTCATCAAGAGTAATTTACGTATTTATGACCAACGGACTGTAAAGAACGAATGATTTAACATTGCTTGTAAGTTATAATGTATTAATAAATAATTTAAATTCATTTATCTATATGTTGTTCTAGATCAAATTAGTACTTGCACAAATTTTGCGAGCCTTATAGAAAATTCACAATTTTTTTAACTTCTTCATTAGTTTATAGTAGGATAGGAAACTCGACCATGGCTCAAGCCTTGTCGAGGCGGTGGTGCTTAGTAGCCTGGGGAGAACCCAGACGAGGCCAATTGTACCGAGGGGAACTCTTATAGTAAGGGGGCTAAAGAGCAGGAGGAGGAAGCGCTCTCGGTACCCCTGTTATAACAAGAGGGGTCCAAAGAGCAACAAGAGGAGGCGCTTTTGCGCACGGGGCAAGGAACGAGGATGGGTAACGCAACCCATTGCACTGTCCCAAAGATAGTGGGGTTGTCCTATGATGCGGACAACCCTACAGTGACGTCGGGTCCTTATGGGACTGACTAGCCGTCGAGATGCCTTGATGAGTTCCAGATTCCAGGGCGCCGATAGAAGGAGGGCAACGTATCGGCATAGTAATTATATGTATACTTTAAAATGCCGTCCGATTAATTTATGATAAAATTTGTAAAAAGTAATACAAATATTTAATTAATTATTTTTAGTTATTAAAGAATAATAAACAATTATAAACTTATAGATAAATGTTGTTTAGATTTAATAAACAGCATTTTTATGAAATATTCTATTTTCTGAAATAATTTTATTTTGACAATTTTCATAACATTACAAAATACTAAAAGGCCTTAATCATGGGGCATAGTTCTATATTTTAATATTTTCTTTCGAAGTCTTCGAGATAAAACCCAAAAGCCAGGTAAAAAATCTTTGTCTTACAAACTAGGTAAAGAACAATCATTTTGGCACTAGCGAAAAATTCCAAGAATATACCGAGCGCGCACAGGTACAATCTGGACCGTACGAATATAGCAACATGTTGCATGACTTACATCATAAGGCATACGTATGTTTGAATAAAACAGAGCCATTGTAAATTAACACATGATCTGAGATAACGTGGGACTGATACGGTAACAAATAAATCAACAAGGAGAGGTAGAATTTAGGACTATATTTATATAACACTGGGGAGGCAATCAACCGTCAAGAATTATGTTATTTTCCGTAGTGTCACCTCGACTCTCGAGCTCTTCTAGATCAAATTCATTTAACCATAAAACCAAAAATTATACACGTACGTGCCGGCATAATTCCGTTGCATAGAAGGATGTAGTGTCAAGGCACTTAATTGTCATAACTTACGTATATTAATTTTTTTTATCACCATTTATCATTATAGTAATAAATGCATAGTCTTAAATATGAGGTCATAATCATTTTAATAATACGTAAAGCAAAATATTACGCTATACCCCAATTTTAGAGAAATCCGCGAGTGGAGTGAATTTGAATTTGGTACAATTGAATAGGGAATGATGAAAACTAACATTTTTATATGTTAGGTCCTTACATATGAAATTGGCGTTTTCCGTACTGACCACTTTAATAACGAATTTTTCCTCTTTGGTAAGGAATTCAAATTTGTACAGCTGTGAATTGTACTGTTTTTGTAAGCATGCATTTGTGCTTCGATGACCGGCATTCGTTTGTTCTTTTTCCGTTTTTTTTTCTATTCGTCTCATTTATTTTACAAAATGGAAAACTTAAAATATCGCATTATTTACGAGAAGTTTTCCGCCGTGGAACTAGAGCTGCGGAAACGAACGAACTCGTGTTGCAAAAGAAAACATTTTGTTTTTTGGTTCCAACGTTTTCGTTCTGGAAATTTCGACATGCAAACAAGCCCCGTAGATGGCCTAAGAACCAAGTTGGTAATGAAGAGTTGAAGGCTAGTTAGCTGCAGGCTGCGATGTCAGCGATAAAACTCTGTTTTAATTCACTTGAAGCAAATTGAGAAAATAAAAAGCTTGAAAGTTGGGTACCTCAAGAATAGACTGAAGCAAACCGGCAAACACGCGTCGACTGCTGCGTCACATTAATAAACCGGCACAATAATGAAGGTATTTCAAATCCTTACGATAACCGGAAGCCCTCGTCGCAATGATTGGATTTGGCTGGCCAGCCCGCCAAATCCTGCCCCAAGCGAAAATTAACCCCAAAAAGTTACTTGTAAGCGTTTGGTGGACTTGTGGGGATTGTAGTTCGATCCTAATTATAAAAAAGGTTCGGTTTTAAGTAAAACTTTTTAGTGCTGGGGGTACAACTGCTCAGTGGACGGGGTCGCTATTTTGGCGTTTGATCCTAGTATTTAACAGCTCTAGTTAGCTGTAGCTTCATAGTATTTGTGTATAGTCTATTTTTTTTTTCAAAAAAGATGGCATACACAAAATGTACGTTGGCACTTAATAATTTTTCATTTTATTTAAGACAACTCATTCCTTTGGCTATTTGCCCTTTGTGTGACAACGATTTTTACTCTATGTTGTCACTGACTGGATGTACGCCATATTTGTGTACCATTTTGGACACTTTGAAAAAAAAAAATTAATGACAGCTGCTGTAGTTCCGATTTTGGCTATTAAACTGGTAAGTTAATCGCATTATAAAAGGATACTAGACGTCAGATGCCATTTATTACGTTTGACACTTTCATTGTAGAACGGGTATTTAATTCTATTTTTATTGTTAATCCAACAGCTTTGCACGAGTACTAGTACCCATGATTTATAGGAATAAGTCGTGGGCACAATGAACCAATATAGAGTCACAACTAAAAACGTACTACAAAAGTTAGGCACGTGCAGACGCCGTATATGTAATAATTTTTTTAATAAAATGATGTGTTTGTAACAGGTGTTATTAGGTATTGACGTATGAAATTGGCGTTTTGTGTGGAAGGAACAAAAAGTCGAATATTTTTTTAATATGATATATTTAATCAATCAGCGTATGAACCATTGTTTTCTATGCACTTTAGCCATCTAGTAGGTAGTTCATTGATCACTTATGCTTGTCTTAGCGGCTAAGTTTAAATTGAGGTTACGCTACGTGCCCGTGCCAGAGATACTCACAATAAAATCTGCTGGGTAACATTCTTTTGGTTATGATCATTACCTTACAAAGGTACATAAATTTAGAGTAATTCATTCCACGTCATTTTTGTCATTTATTGAATCCTTTACACTATAATAGGATTTGTATGAGTTTCTCTTTAACGATAGCTTTAAATTTATTATTAGACAATTCTGTTATATTAATGGGAATTTTATTATAAAAACGTATACAATTACCCGTAAGTAATTATTAATTTTATGGAGCCTTGAAGGGGGCACAGCGAGTTCATTTCTATTTGTATTATTGATATTATGTAGATCACATTGCATCTTGAAATTTTCTATATTTTTACGTACAGACATAAGATTTTCAAATATATATTGACCTTCCAATGTCATATTTTTTGCAGTTTTGACTCCATTGGACTCATATTATAATACTGCACGAACAGCCCTTTTCTGCAGAACAAAAATTTAATCAGCATCAGCAACATTACCCCATAATAGAATGATACTTACTATACTATACTATATATATATTACATAATGTGAAAATAACAGAAATAAAGTAATCTAGCTGTTTCTACATCTGTTATCTGTCGGATTTCTTAAACTGCAAATGCTGCAGATGAAAGTCTGCTCGACAAACTGTCTATGTTATAATTGAGCATCTAAATTTATTCCTAGAAATACCATTGTATTTCCTAGCTCCATTTTTTCACTATTAACACGTACAGTAGTATTATTAGATTTAACATTTGGCAAAGTGAACTTAATACACTCTGTCTTTTTTTCATTTAATAATAAATTATTGGTATTAAACCACTCTACTATTCTAGAGAGAGAGCATTGTTTACAAGATCAATGGCATGTTGACGGCTGTTTGTTTTGAAAATAATTGATGTGCCATCTGCAAATAATACTATCCCATGCTTATCATTAACAAGGTAAGGTTAATTTATTATTATGTTTTGAAACTTAAATATTTTATAAAAAAGTATATCTGTCATCTTTGAATGTTACGCTTAATGTTCCCTGTGTTGAACAATTGTCCTCTTGGCGAGGTTGAGGGTGGATATGTTTGGGATGGCTGACGCTATATGAAAATAAAAAACTATTTAACCATGATTTGAGAATGCCCAAATCAAAATGGTTAAATAGTTTTTTATTTTCCGCCGGGAACATATCCGTGTCACAATGCACGAATTATTATTTCATATAAAGGGGTTTGTTCATGGTTTTTTGTCGACGCCATGTTTCATATCTTGTGTATTAATGTTAAATTGTCTTAATACTCTTAAGTTTATATATTGATAGTAGTATTTACATGATCTGTATGGCTATTAATTTGATAGACCGTATCAATAATGTTTTAGTTTGATTAGTATATGCCACGTGTGAAGTGAACGTTTGATGTTAAGTTCTATTTAATTGTAGCAGAGTTTATATCTTGCCTGATTTTAGTTTTCTCATGAAGCCAAGAGAATGGGAATCTTTTTGGTTGTGTGTTCCTTTTTCGAGCTCTACTCCTTTTTTCGTTTTTTCCTTTGTTTATTAAATTAAGATGTCACATGAGATCTAATAGCACTATATTCTTCAAATATTGAATATAAGGAATGAAGAACAATCCGTGACAACTAGTGGTGATGGAACAACAGTTATATTTATAAAGGACCATCCAAGTTGCAGCCGGAGTCTCGGACGACTACCCAGATAAGACTACATACCCTCACGTTTTTACTAACCAATATCAAAAACTGTATTAGTCCCATTGTTGTTCTTGTACTAGTTTAAGTCTGTCCTGGATTGTAAATGTGGAAAGACCACGATCAAATAAATGTGTTCTATAGCCTATCCAGACCTTTAATAGTCTCTTAAACCCTATATTAACTTTAAATCCTTTTGTAGAATCCTATAGAATTTAACATAAAATTATAACAAAGGAAGTCATTGAAATATTCAAGGAATAGGAATGGTCCTAAAATAGATCCTAGTGGGACCCCCATTTCAAGAAATGATCCCGGAGATCGTTTTCCGTTCACATCTACCCTTTGAACTCTACCACTTAAATGTGAATTAATTAAAGCAAGTGCAATAACCTTAATTCCATAGTGATGTAGCTTCCCGATCAATGTTTCAGGCTCCACACAGTCAAATGCCTTAGACAGTCACAGAAAATGCCACATGACTCTTCCCAGGCCTCAAAAATATTTTGTATTATTTCTAAAACCACATCAGTTGTAGAACGACCGCGTGTGAATCTAAAATGTTTGTTATTAATAATTTATTGCTGTAAGTATTCATTGGTTGAATACTGATTTGAATAATGGAATTATTTTGCACCGTGTCATTAGGTCAGGAAACGCACCACTATCTATACAATAAATAAATATCAATGCTAAATCTGTTGCCATTAAATCTATTAATGATTCAAGGAAGTTAATAGAAATACCCCACAGGTCATTTGTTTGTTTTTTTAAATTAATAGATTCAAAGGTCTTAATAATGTTAGATGCATTGACATGATTGAATTTAATGGTCATTTTACATAGAATACCCCACATATTAAAACTCCTTACTATCAATAACTTTTCAATATTAACGGGTTGTTTAGCCATATTTCTGTAATATCAAGACAATATGAAAGTTCAAAAGCTACCGGTCGTTTATCGTGAAGCAGTGATTTACCAGACTAGGTTGTTTAGCCACTAACTTGGAAAAGTTAGCGGCTTATTGTCGTCGTTTGCAATTGCTGACAATTTACATCAACCATAATAGTCTGGCCAGATTTGAGGAAACTGTAATGAACAATACTGGCACTAGCCCACCAAACGCTTACAAGTAATTCTTTTGGGGTTCACTTTCGCTTGGGGCATGACTTGGCTTTCTGGCCAGGATCCAACCGTTGCACGGAGCACTTCCGATTATCGTAAAGTATCCATTTTTCATCACAGGCAATGATTCTGTTTAAAATATCCTCATTATTGTGCCGGTTTAGTAGTGTAACGCAGCATTCGATGCGCGTTTGTCTGTTTGCTTCAATCAATTCGTGAGGTACCCAAATTCAAGCTTTATAATCTTCCCAATTTGCTAATATTTCTTTAGGTTGTTTAGGTTGCAATCCGGTGCGTCTTATACACGGGTGAAGCCGGGG
>JAFELO010000079.1:90669-101012 GCA_017140195.1 Eumaeus atala
ACGGCCCTTCTCGCGGTACACAATGATCCCGTAATTGCATCA
This sequence comes from Eumaeus atala, assembly GCA_017140195.1. Taxonomy (NCBI): domain Eukaryota; kingdom Metazoa; phylum Arthropoda; class Insecta; order Lepidoptera; family Lycaenidae; genus Eumaeus; species Eumaeus atala. Next base: position 90,712 of record JAFELO010000079.1, read on the forward strand.
GCTAGACTTCAGGAACATGTCAGTGAAGTCAAACAATGGCTAGACAAATGGCGCATCAAAGCTAATCGATCCAAATATGTTCATGTTTCCTTCACTCTGAGATGGAAAATATGTCCTACAATAATGCTACCGGGGTATGCGCTATAGGGCCTAAATTTACTTGGATCTAGCACATCTGGACCAAAGTCGAAAAGATGGATATGGAAGTGGCATCAATGCTGCGGTTGATCGGTCCAAAAATGTACAATATGTCACAAAAATTCTCTTGTTCCCTTCAGGAACGTATACATATACGTGCATGTATACCATAATTGAAAGTCAAATTTGGATGAAATCAAATATTATAGCCATGTAATCAGTTAAAATCAAACAGTGATTTAAGTCGATCAGATTTACGAAGAAGTTTTGTTCGTGCTGCATTGGAGAAGATAGTGCCATGCAAGGTGCATGACACTACATCCTCCTACTATACAGAGGAATTAGGCCCGCACGACCGGGGAAGTACCTCGCACTCACTTGATACCGATGTAAAGTGACAGCGCCGCTGTTGCGTTACATACGGTTTGTGAGTAGCCGGCGGCCTATTAATGGGGCGGAGGGGGGGGGGGGGATTGAAAGGCAGCGCATCTGCGTCACAATCATGTGAATGTCCATGGGCTTCGGCGGCCATCTATGCTATAAAAACAAAAAAAAATCTTTGAAGTCTTAGTTAGTAGTTCGTTGCACGTGCTACTATATTTTAAAGAAACAGGCGACACTTTGTCCGTTTGAAAACTATTGTGTGTTAAAGCGCTGGTACAAAGGCGAACCGCAGGCAAACTTTAGCTGCCACGCGTACGCTGCCCCCTCGAGAGGAGAGCGAGGGGACCCAGCCCCCTCGGCCAAATTAATAATAGTTACTTTAGCTAATCTTAAAAAGCTATCGGGATGCATTCTTCCCATCTGAGGGAAAGGAGAATCTGTCCCTCTATCGATCACAACCTCAGCTAGACCGTCGCCCGACGTGTCATATAGTAACCGATGAAAATTCACTGGACATCGGTCAGCGTAGAGCAGGCAAAAAAATCGTGGGTGAAGGTTCTCTCATAGCCCACGGCACAAAAGTTTCCTTTAATAACTTGAAAGAATATAGATACATTTGTAATATGTTGTTGGATGTGATTATGTATTACTTATGTATATAATAGTATATAAGTTAAAAATAAGTGATATTTTCCGTCTTACGTCGTCACAATGACAACCGTTTATTAATTGATAACATTTAGATAATTTTTATCAGAGTATTTATGTTAAACATTTGCAAATACCACACTTTGTATTACTTGTGTACCGACGTACTAAGGCTACTTGATAATTTCTTTTTTATTTATACATTTGAAATATTTTGAACTTAAGCACGCTTGAATTGGGGAGTAACCTGGTGAATGCGCGGTGAAACCGTTACGTAAACGAGGCCATCGGAAGATGAGTGGGATATACGGTAGTGAAGACAAAAAACAGAAGTTACTTTTCATATGTAACTGTATGTTATTACATATATAATGTGCTTGGACTCAAGGGAGAGACGACCGAGCCCCCATTTTCTTTCTCTCTTCCTCGCACAGCCAATCACGTTTCATTTAGCTAAAAAAGGAAAATACACTTTTACTTTGAACACACATGATAGTGCCGAATACCCATAAAGCCACCACAAGTGCCATTAGTGCCGCCCTTGGTGAGATGCCCCGGAACAACAAATCATCAGGGCAACTCGACGGCTAGTCAGCTCCCTGAGGAACCAACTCCACCTCCACAGATGGGGTTGCTCCGCACTACAGGACAACCCCACCGACTTTGGGACAGTGCAATGGGGTGAGGTTCCCATCCTCGCCCGTTGCCCCGTGCGCAAAAGCGCCACCTCCTGTTGCTCTTTGGTCCCTTCTTCTTATAAGAAAGATCCCCCTCCGTTCAAATAGCTTCGCCTGGGTACACCCCAGGCTACTAAGCCCCACCGCCACGACAAGGCTTGAACCATGGTGGGCCCTTTAAATTTCCTACTACAAACAATTGGAATCTATTAATGACAGTGGCGGGTAGATGATGACGATGAAAGCTGTTGAGACACTCGTGAGAGTGGCGGGCTGATGAGGACGATGATAGCTGATGAGACTCGTGAGAGTGACCGGTGTGTATGGAGTATCTCACACACATTCACGACCACATTCACGTGCTGAACAATAACATATTAGCGTAAGGTAAATTATACTAATTTAGTTTACGCTGGCACCTGCAGCATCTCATCACGACGGGGTCAACCCTTTGGGAGCCTGATGGTTTGCCGGGTATAATTAGGGCTTCTATCAGTGCACGTGTACGAGATGCCGGCAAGCTACAGATGCTAGCGTAAACTAAATTAGTCTATATGGGCAAGTTGCGATACGCCTGACGGCACACACATTGTTGCATATCTGTCAAGATATTTACATAGTCTGTATTGTGATGACAGCCGATGACTGTGTTAACATACAATATCCAGTACGGCCCCGAGGGCCATGTGATGAGGACACCTTTGGTGTGTACCACAGTAATGTGCTATAGCTTGCTATAGGACACGTAATATTCCTCAGCTAGAGTCCATTTATTAGGATGGTCACACAGACCTCCATATGTCATCATGACGTAAGGCATCAACACATATAAATATGTAACAATATATGATATCATGTAACAATATATGATAACAAGAAAAATATCTAAGTCTCATCTTTGGTGTCAAGATCATGAAGGTGGAATAAAAGTGGACATTCTTGCCACCAACCATGCAATTAACGATTTTTGTAGCTTTTGGAAAAATACTAATAAGCTTGAATTGAAAATTGGGCCAAGACGATATATCAAATAAGTTTACAGCACAATTTGCTAAAAATTCTCCGTTGAGACTGAATTCGTCGTTGATGAATGTCGAGACTGGTAGATTCATGAAAATTATTTCACAACGCACAAGAGATTAAAGAGATGTCTTAAGTTTACGCAAATGTTACTCATTACAATGAAACTACTTTTACATAGTTTATCGCGGTTTATTCCAATATTTAACTATCCCACGTTTCAGAAGCTTTAGAAGTAAACCGCAATAAAGTCCGTAAAAGTAGTAAAAGTAAATAGATGATTGAAACCATGTCTCGCGGAAAATCACCCCGGCACGACGGGTTCAGCGTTGAGCACCTGGCACATGCCGGCCCGCACGCATCACACACGCTTACCTAACAACTGACATGATGGAAACATTAGTGCTACCAATTGTCAAGAATAAAACACCCGTTTTATTCTTCTGCTATGATCTGCAAGGTCACCTGACCTTGCGGATCGTAGCTAAGGTGCGCGACGCACTCTAGAAAATGATAGAAAAACAGTATACAAGGGGAAGCAAATATCTTCAAATTGAAAAATCACTTCAGCGTACATTTCATGTTAAGTGACAGTTATTGAAATTGGTTACTTCCATTAAAATGTCAACTTTCAACTATACTAGGGGCGATCTCATCATTCCCTATATAGAGCGCGGCAGAACTACAGCAAACATTAAATGTTTCTAAAAACAAATTGTGTTTTGTAATTGGTGACATTCAAAGATATATTCTGCCTTCTCTCAATAAGCTATGGGCTCAAACATCACGGAAAAAGGACAAATTTATTCGGAACAATATAAGCTGCCTGGAGTCAGGATATTCAGTACAGTTTCCGGGGTCTGAAGTACATTCACTGCCATCAACTTCTGGTGAACGAGGAAGACCGTGCGTTGCTTATGGATATGGGGTTCATCTCGTTGAAGTGCTAAGAAACTCTGAGAGTGAAAAGAAAAAAGTTTCCTCGACTATGTGGAAAGAGTCAAACCAAATGAAGATTTTATCAGATACAGAAGCATTGATTGCTTTTATTGATTCGGATCCAACTAAAGCGCAATATATGTGCCTAAGAAATTTAACCAAAGAAAGAAAGTGTACAATGTTTCCCCCATATTACAAAATAACAAACTTGCTGTGATGGTTCATCTGGCCAAAGTCAATACAAGCAGAAACTGCCCGAAGAATCGAAAACTATTTGAGATGCCACAATCTGTTTGTCACTTCATTAGTTCCCATTAGATTAATTGGTGACCTCTCAAAGACCATTATTTGTCTAAATCCAGTACCTACATCTGTTGGTTATTATAGACATTTCTATTGAATTTTGTAAAGAAACTCCTGAGAACACTAATGCAGTTGTAGACGAAATTACCAGACAAATTGAACCTTTACGCCCGTCATTAATAAACAAAGATGGTGTTGCAATAAATGTGAAGCACGAACTTTTTCTAACAATGATTGATGGTAAGGTGGCTCAGGTCCTGACAGAAACTCGAACCTAACAGATACTTATGAATGACCTCTTAAAAGTGACTACTAGATCTGAAAATGAAAGTGCTTACCAATATGGATTATCCACATTGCATGCCTGGATACGCAGCAAAAAAAAATTACACGTTTGCTACAATCTTGACTTAAAGACTTGGTCTGCTACAACAATGTTAGTAGTTATGATTTTACCAATCATAATTATGCCATCCTCCATGCACAAATTACTTATTCACGGAGAAATCGTGATCGAACATTTTTCTGTTCTTCCTATTGGGCAATTGTCGGAAGATGCACAAGAGTCGCGCAATAAAGACTAAAGAAATATGCGCCTGCACCATGCCAGAAAATGTTAACGTATAGCTATGAATGAAGACGTACCTAAAGCGATTCCATATACTTCAGATCCTTACATTTCAAGTTTAAGAAAGCCTCATGTGAGAAATGTGAAGGATCATGATGAAGAGACACAAATCTTTTGAAGGTGGTATCTGAAGGTGATCCTACATTTACCCCGGAAGTAAATGTTAGTTAGGAATAGCGAGAATAATAACAATTAGATATAACATTATAAGTAACTAAAACCTAGTTATATATATATATATATATATATATATGTATGTATATATATATATATGTATATATAACTAGGTGAGGTGTGAGGTATAGATAGGTACTATACGATTTTATAATTTTATGTACTTAATTATGCTTGTGTGATAAATAATTGATTAAGTTTTCTTAGTTTTACTCATATTAGTACTTATTTATAAAAAATAAACATATAACTACTCGTATTACTTTCCCTTTTCCTTTATTTCACCTAAAATGTATATGCATACATTGAAAAAAAAAAATACAAAAAATGATTATTTTTAAAATCTTTGTATATCACTGTATCCATGATCCACATCCATGTGCCAAATCACAATACAGTACGATGAAAAACCTCGAAGTTACAGATTTTTGATCTGATACGGACCCAAATTTTCCACTGTGCGGCGGTTTGTATAACGCACAATTTAATAAATAGCTCCAACCTCATACTAACTAATTTGGTTTTAGATCAGGTTTATCCACAGAAAATGCCGTGCCTTAAGCACGTCACTTAATATACTGACTGCAGGACAACTGTTTATGCTTGCTGTCTCTCTCTGGTTTAATCTAGTTTCCCACGACATGATGACGCTTAAATCACAGGAGATATGTATATGGATGGTAAGCCACCTTCAATCACAAATACCTATGTTTAAATATTGGTATAGAAACCAGGTTTGCAATGTTCGTTGGGCTGGTCTGCATCAGGCTACTTATTTGATCCAGTAATTGTTTAAAATCATCCTCACTTCGATGAGGAGAAAAGCATACGCCACTAACCATTACCGAGCCGTCCGAGAATCAGAAGCGATACTACCAGAGGTTGCCCGCACGTAGTTCGTGTCGGAAGTCGTGCCGGTCTAGGCAGGCTGACCAGGGCTTCGGCCAGTTAGCGAGTCCAATTGCTGAGTAAGAGAAAAACGTCAACCACCTAAAAGTGAGAGATAATATAAATAAAAACCTCATTAGCTCCACAATTCAAAACATGTAATAAAATTATCCAATTTATTAATTCTTAAAAAATTAATAATCTTGGAGGTGCACCGGAACAAACAATCATTGTCGCACTTCGAGGGCTGATCTGTCCACCAAGGGACCGACGCCACTTCTACATGAGGGCTGCCTGTTGCAGTGCAATAGGGTGAGGTTCCTATCCTCGCCCCTTGACCCGTGCGTAAAAGCGCCTCCTCCTGTTGCTCTTTTATCCCCTCATTTACAAGAGGGGTACAAAGAGTACCTCCTCCTCCTGCACTTTAGCCCCCACTTCTTATAAGTGGGGAGCAAAAATCATCCCCCTCAGACCAATTGGCTTCGGCTGGGCTCACCTCATGCTACTGGGCCCCACCGCCACGACAAGGCTTGAACTGCGCTTGAGAGATGTTTTGCCCTTTTTGAACCCCAATTGGCAATCGGCTATTTATAAACCCCACATCGTAACAGCAAGGATATCACTTACAAGGAAGCAGCGTGTGAATGAGGTGCTTCGCTTGCTATGTAATAGTATCCCGCCACTCGCTTACGTCAGCATGTTTCATTTTGTTTTTTTTTTTTTATTGTAGTTGGAATATAGGGGGACAAACGGCAGTCACGACTACTGACGTCTTATAAACAGCCGCACAATTGCTATGCTGATACGCTGCCCTTCTTTCCTTCTCCCCTCCAACTGGCCACCGGCAACAAACCGCACGAATCCAGACACCGACGACGGTATCACGTGAGCGAGAGGCACCTCCCCTGTCCAGCCAGCCCAATTTCCCTGCAATGCAGCAGGACATTACGACAGAAACATGACAGCAAAGCCTGTTACTAAGTTTTCAGTACTCAGTAATAGGAGATACATTACCGCAACATTAGATTTGAGTAGTCTCCGTCCGAAACGGAATCCGATACCGAAATTCAGCAACAATCTCAGTTTCTGCCGAGACCGAAACTTCCTGTAAAGAATTACGTTTAAGGGAAACGTAAACACAACGTTCGTAACGCATTCACCAGCTTACTCCACAAGTGAAGCGTTACATATGGTTTTTTCAGTTAAAGAAATGTAATGAAAACAGAGATCAAAACTTAACAAAAGTGTTGTCAGACAGGGCGAACGGAAGAGGGAAATATAAGTTAGTGAATATAGAAAGATTTGGAATATTACTTTATACGTATCGTCGCTTGGATGGAATTCAACGACAGAACACACATAGCTCGAGAACTCTCGAATGCAGTTTCAGTTTCGGTAATATTTTTGACAGCTTTGCCGCCGAAACTGAAACTAAACCGAAACCCGTTTCTTTGCTGAAATTCCATTGAAATCGAGTCATAATATTTGGTTGAACAGCTAAATTTCAAAAATTTAATATTAAAACTGAAAGAAAACATTCTACGTTACGTATAAAATATAAATGTGTCAAGGTCAGAAACTAAAGCAGTTATATTTGACCTCATCGCTAAATCATCGCAATTTGCAGCGGTAACGTGTGCATTCACTGTAAATATATACTTCTGATGAAATCCAAAAATTGTGTTAGTAACCGAGACTTTAAAATCTCACTTCATTTAATCACACAAAAAAAAATAAGACTTTTATGATCTTAGATAACATACGTCCTACACGGATGGCTATCCAGTGAGTCCTAGGCGCATCACACCGTTCTGGTGTCATTTTTAAATATACTACATTACCTTTTTTATTTTTAAAACGTCACTTCGAATAAGTGCTAAATAATTCAAAAACTTGTCATTTTTAGAAGGTTCTTGGAACGAGTTGTAAACATTGGTTTTTATATTTAATTAATAATCGGTTTTATGTTAAGGTATTTGGAACAAGTTGTAAACATTGGTTTTTCCGTGAAACGTGTATTTTATTTTATCGAGTAGTGTGTCAATGAACTACAAGATCGCCTAATTGTAAAAGACAGCGGATATCTATAAATATCCGTACGATCGTCTTGAGTGTTGGTATTCTATGGTCCTGAAGAACTTTATAATAAATATAAGAAATTTCACATCCACAGATTTTAGTTCTAATTTGTGTGAACCGCTTCTTCTGTCCAAACTAAATTATGCCGATACCGTAATAGGGCCTTGCTCACTTGCACGTACAGAAAGCCTAGTACATGAGATGACCATAACGGCTATATGTCAATAGCGAATTATATTGTTATTTTTAAACAACAATTATCATAAACTGTTATCCAACAGGATAACAATCCGGTTCTTCGAAGCGGTCATTATTAATGCAAGGTTCCTGTCATTGTGCTATTTTGGAATATCTTAACGAATAATAATCATTACCTAAGTTGTTTAATCAGGTAAAATTTTAAATGGTTAATTGTAATTTTGTACGAAAAAATGTTCTTTTTAACATTTACTTTTTTTGCTTTCGTGTCAGCGAGATTAAATTTGGAAACAGTACCGGTGGAAACACTACCGAACATGGTCGGTTGTAGATTTCACCGTGTTATCGAGTTTCGGAATCTTTACTAGGCATATTATAAATCACTTATGAACACTAAAACGACTATATAGGTTATTCTTTTAGTATACTGTAGATTTTGGTACCTTTATTGTATTATTTGGTCAGGAATAACACTAACAATAAAAACGTAACAATTATTGATTTAGAATAATGATTAGAACAGCATTATTTTGTTTTCTGATATCGCGTCGTATTAAAATCGCAAATATTCCAATTACATAAAGTTCAAAATCGTTACCACAATGTGATAGCAGACAACAATATATAGCTAATTGTAGAAAGGACTAAAATTGAAAAATTAAATTCCATTATTTGCTGTCTTTATGAATAACGACTAATGAAAGTTAAATTTTTCGATTTGAATCCTTTATACAACATAATAATAAAGTTCACTTTATTTGGCTAATAAGCAAAATTTCAAAATGAAGCAACGTATCCGACATACACTTTCTCTCTTACACTATTTCTTAATGTATGATGCCTTCTCGTTCACACCTGCGTGTCATCACTAAATCGTCGTGTTCGCATCAATAAGAAAAACGAATAACGATAACAAAATAAGTGGGAGTTGAATATTTCGTTATTCATCATAACATCTCTCCGTGCGCATACGTCACGCCTTGCCTGAACAACGCACGACTCCTCAAAATGGAGCGACTCTCTCGCCACTATTTTATTTGGGGTATTGAATACGAATCCGCCGTAACTTTACAATAAACCACACTGGGCTAGGCATGATTCCGGCACGCCGCCACTAAAGGTTGGAATGATTTGTCACCGACCGTACGGGCCCTGAAATCAATAAACAAATTTAAGGTTAAATATAAAAATAACTTTTGAACAACAAGTATTTATATCTGTGTACACTAAGTATTAATAATATATTATAAAATAGAAAAATATAAATAATAAATTCATGACTTTCTCACCTGACCGGTTTCTAAGTTTTGCAATGGCGGCGACATAGGTAGGTGACGATTCTCCCGGCTACGCGGTATGTATCGTGCTAACCATTAGCTTCATTGTACGTATGTTACATTGCTCTATAACATAGCCTATGATGAATTAAGTTAAGCGAGTACAATTTAAACGTTATCATTTCCATACTCATCTGAAACAGAAATAGATGTATTGCACAAATGCTTATATGTGCAACATTTATTACGTCGTACGTGTAATATGTAGTTTTGATGATATTAATATACTTTCCACGCCTCAGTTTTTCCTTAGACTTTCGAATTCACAAAAATATTCTTCAGTCTTAACTACATTTTGTCATTCAGAAAATATTCATATAATTACATTAATAGTGTTAGAGAAAATATTACACACGAGCCAATCACGGTAATTATCACAAATAACGTAATAAATACAAATCTTAGGTATGCAGTGTGAAGTTAGGCTTGCTTCGGGACCGCAATGACACCCCACTTCATTGCGTTACGCTGATAGATACTTGCACGCCATGCCATTCTTCATACCATAAAATTCCTTAAATAATCAACGTATGCTCCTTTTAAATATTGACTTGTAATTAAAAAAAAAGTGGTGGCTGTAAAGCTGTTCTTACCCCACTTACAAATATCAGGACCACATAATATGAGGATTGTTGTTCATTCGAAATCACACAACTGTGTGGTTTCCATTTTTGGGTTCTGACGGTTAAGTACTGACACTTTTGTGCATTTGTTGACTAAGTACCTGTGTAAGTCGTGTTCACAGTTCGACCTCAACTTCGGTTGCGAGCAGACGTGTCTTCCGACTGTGCTTGCCCGCCTTTCTTGTGTCCGACGCTATTGTCCGGTATTGTTCGCAGTGCCAAGTGTCCGCGCGGTGCCTTTGCGTTGTGTGTCTCCACGCCGCCA
>JAFELO010000079.1:108485-139873 GCA_017140195.1 Eumaeus atala
ACCACCGGTTCAACCTTACCACTGTTCTGAGAAGAACAGGCGAAACAAACTGTGTTTTCCCGTAAGAAGATCGCGCAATTTTTTTTTATAGTATAGAGGTTCAAACGAGAAATTGGAACCAAAAGAACACCTATGAACATCCGCATAATTACTATGCCGATGCGTCGCTATCCGTTCTCCCCCGTGGGCTGCCGGCTACTCACTACCCGCACGAACCGCGGCACCGACGCTGTTACTTTACACCGGTACCATGTGAGCGAAAGGTCCGTCCGGTCATTTCCGCTACAATGCAACAACAAATAAAATTAGTTACAAATATATTTTTTATTCGAAGCTAAATGATAAAGTCTTTTCACTGTTTACTTGTTCGAGGTTTATTTTTCAACATTTTAAATATATTTTAAAATTTATAAATATATTTTAGAGTGTGTACATAATCTATACCAATTTTATAAAGAGGAAACATTTGATTGTTTGTTTGGTTATTTTACGACAGGCTCAGAAACAACTAGACGGATTTGAAAATTTAACATGAGAATTCTACCTTATCTCTAATGAACGTAAGCTGTTTATAACATTTTCTAAAACGTTACAGATTAGTATGAAACATTTGATGATTTAGGCAAAAGAGTGAAAAGATATCAAAGTAAATCCCCTATACAGCTGCAGAAATTAATGATATCTAGCTGTCACGACAAATGTTATTCTCCCATAAATTGAATTCGCTGTCATGGTAACGCGTAACGTTCACGAGATCTAAATTAAAATGTACAATTTTTGTATCAATTATTTTTTGCCATATTTTGGAAAATATCCACGCGACGCCGGGGCTGACTGCTAGTGACGATGATAAACATCAAACAATCAAAGTTCCTTATTAACTTAGTAACAAAACTATTTGCGATGTTATGTCATGTAGGCAAAATTAAATAGGACAATGCGAGTGCAAACAACTGTAATCTTGACAACTTAGCGTTTTATAATGCTTCAATAAAAATTCACGTATGTTTATGAAATGAATGATTTACGTATGTTTATGAAATGAATGATTTATTTATACTTGGTCCATATCTCAAGAATGTAATTTATTGCTGTATAGGATATGTCCTATATATATATGATATGTCCTATCCTATTGATGAAGGCTATGAGCCTTCATCGATCAATAGACTATTTAACACAATAGATTTTTTTTTCAATTCGAACCAGTAGTTCCTCAGATTAGAGAGTTCAAATAAAAAAAAAAAACTCTTCAGCATAATATTATTAGTATAGATCAATATCCAAGTGTATAGGTAACTTCTAGGCAAGCGTGCTCCATCATCGACCATGACTCACGGTCAGGTGAAAGAATGGTCAAACGCAAGCCAATGAGATGATAAAACTGAAATTCACATGTTCATATTTAAAGTTCATTCATCGAATAAAGTCTATCTAGATTAATGTATTTACTAATATAGTCATTCCTTCATTTGAATACCCACGAATAAAAGATGTTAGTGTCGCTATTTCATTGCACCTAAATGGTGCATTAATAAAAGTGGTGTAAATTGATGCGGATTTCTATGCGGCTTCAAAATTTGGGATCTTCCATTGGAGGATATAACATACGAGGGTTGTGGTGTGCTGCATTGCAGAGAATTGGACCCAGATGATGAAAGGGGTATGTCTCGCGCGCATGACACTGCCTTAAAATGACAGCTATCGCGTGTCGTGTGGTCTGTGAGTAGCCATTATAAAAAAAGTTTTTTTCAGTATGGAGGGCAAATGAGAAATTGGTGCCTTTTACGACTATCGACGCCCATGAACATCCGCATAATTACTACCACCGGTTAGTCACGAACCGAAGATGTTAATGTACGTGTAAATTATTATTACAAACTACTTTTACAGATTTTATCGCGGTTTATTTAATTATTTAACTTCTATTCTTTTCTCTGCTTGGGACCCAGTTATAAACAATATCAAATCAAAAACTAAACATAGTACCTCAAGACAGCAAAATATAGTAAGTACCGTTTGCGTTAATCGGGACAACAAAATGATTATAATTCTTCGGGTACTTTTAATAATTTGTGACATCAGGACATCTGTCACATCAGTCCAGCCGTGACCATGGTTGCTGTAAAGCTTCTGAAACGTCGGGCTATTCCAATAATTAAATAAAACGCGATAAAAGCCGTAAAAGCAGTTTTATTGTAATGGGTAATCATTCGCGTAAACTTAACACATCAACATGTAGATTACTAATTTTTTGGCTACTTCGTTACAGATTTTTCATCAATTTCATGATTTTAGTTTGAACAGATCGATTCTAGCTTAAATTATTGCGTTTTACCAATGTCAAAATATAAGGTATAAATATAACAATAAAATAAAAATAGCCTTTATTTCTACTAAGTTTCACATATAAAATTTTTGGCAGTTACACGACAATTATTACATCACTTTAGTAATCGCCTCTGCGCGTAGACCTCTCCCAAACCTTTCCATACTTCTCTGTTCCGCCAGTCGCATCCAGTGAGGTTGAACTTTGATGAAAAATGTCTCTCCATCGTTTCCTTAGCCTTCCCTTATTCCTTTTTCTATCTCTAGTTATCCATTCTGTTAATCGTTTGGTCCATCTATTTTCTCTCATCCTACATATACGCCCTTTTTTTGACGCGGGGAAACGCATTTACGCGCCTTCACCGGCCCTGGGTGTTATCCAGTGGTGTGTGGGACTCGCGGCACATGATAGTGCCGAATACCCACCGCGAGTGCCATCAATGCCGCTCTTGGTACCCACCCGGAACAACAATCATCAGGGCACCTCGACTTCTAGTCCACCCCATTAGGGACCAACTCCACCTCCACAGATGGGATTGCCCAGCACTAGAGGACAGGACCGACCTTGTGATTGTGCAATGGGGTGAATTTCCCATCCTGGCCCCTTGCCCCATGCATAAATGCGCCACCCCCTGTTGCTCTTAAGTCCCCTCTTCTTATAAAAGGGGTACCGAGAGCGCTTCCTCTTCCTGCTCTTTAGCCCCCTCCTTCTAGAAGAGTTTTGAACCACGGTGGACATATATGCCCTGCCTAGTGTCATTTAACCAACCTTAATCGTACCCTGGCGTCTGTTACTTTTGTTTTTCATCTTAACGTTTATAACGTTGCTGATTTTATCCGATAACTTCAGCCCTAGCGTACTTCTTTCCATTTTGCGCTTACAAATGGCAATTCCATCTTCATCTTCCACTCTTAGAGACCATGTCTGGTAGCCGTATGTTAGGCATGGTAAAATTGCAACTTTATACAGTTTTCTCTTTATATTGATATTGATCGAGCAGTTTTTCATAACCCCTAACAGTCCCCAATATTTCTTCCAGGCTAAGGTTACCTTTCTTTGTATCTCTTTGTGGATGTTGTTTTCAAATGATATTAACTGACCTAGATATATTCGTTGACATATTCTAGATTTTTTTTGCTTATTTTAATATCTTGTTGCTCCCCATTTGTTAATTTTTTTGTTTTCGTTAATACTGCGACTAGTCCGCAACCTCATCTAGAAGACAATAAACAAACTTCAAAATCAACGCAATCGAAGGAGAGACGGCATTTCTATTGATATTTTGATTCCCCAAAGGCAACTAAAACCAAGTCGTAGTATTCTAATCTATTATAGTGGTTTTTGTCAATGGGAAATAAATTTACTTTCAGTTGACCTAGATTGAACTGGGTATCACTTATAACCTTTGAAACTTTTTGAACGTGGGGGTTTCTTTTTAAATACGGAATCCGGCATTCAAAGACTTGCGTCGTGAATTTTATAGTCATCATCTCATGCTATTTTTTGCATCAGACCAGTGATTTGTGAGATAAATAAGCAAAAACTTTAGGGACCCAAAGTTGTTGCGAAAATTGCACTGACGGTGGAGTATGAAATTTTCCACGCTTACAGTTTATGTGTAGGAGAAGTACATAACGCTAATATTTTTATATAAGATGCATTAGCCAAGCTGTATCGCAGTCAAGTGATTTTTTTATATGATTATGGTCGGATTTCGAACCCAATATATAATATTCCCCTTGTAGAAGTGTCATGTATTCGCAATCTTGGAGTTACCTTTGACAACAGATAGACAATGTAGTCCTGTCGCAGGTAGATCCGGATCACAGCGGCCATCACTGTGGTTTTTATTCGGTCGTGGCACGCTGCACGCGCCAAGACCGACACACCCTTCAGGCTCACCCAGGGTTGTATGGAAGTTGCATAAAAGCATTTTTCCTGGTATAAAAAATATTGATAAAATAGCAAAAAAAAGTTTAGCAAATGACAGCTTTTGTAAAAGGAAACCATCGCGAATTTAAGAACTTAACACGTTGAAGTATCTCTACAAAACGTTAGTGCGGAACATTATGGAATACGCTTTGCCTAGTTGGTACTGTTTCCCAGACTGGAACGTATCCTGCTTAACTTTACGCGATACTTAGCCCACAAAGATAAGCAATGTCCACTTTCACTACTCTACGAATCATGTGTAATTATAGGCTCTAACACATGTAAGTAAACCGTGCGGATGCTTTCTATTAGGCGTAGCGTCATGGTATATAGCCTAAAGCCATCCTCGATAAATGGTTTATTCAACACAAAAAAAATAATCTATTCCGGCCAGTTCCTGAGATTGGAGCGCTAAACAGGCACACTAAACAAATTCTTTAGCTTCATTGTATTATTCATACAACTTCATTATTCATAAAATATCATAAACTCTTCAATGATGCATGAACCTAAATTGCTCGTATCAGTACGAAAAATCACTTTTGACTCCGTTTTAACTGGCCCTCATGGCCCTCTGGCATGGGGTGTAACGCCTTGCCGAAATGTCATTATCACCGCTTATCCCACCCAGGATTCGAACTCGTGACCTCACTTTCTCTGGGTGAACCAAACTTTCTACGACACAACGAAGCAGGCTGCCTGCGCAAGACTCGTAGTGGCACTACGGTTACACATCTATAGATATCAGTAGACATGCTCTAGTACAGTGCGCCGACGTACTGATGCAACGGGACAGCTAGCATTTGCTAAGTTCAATATTAGTTTCATTGGGCTCTGTGACTTTTGACACGACCAATTGTCTGTCGCGCTTTCGTCATCGAGACTAATAATTCATCTTGCTGACACAAATTAATGTACGTGGCAAAATGTATCTAAAAAAGGGCATGGTATTTCGGTGACATTCGATGATTGGAAGTGCGTAGTTGAAGGAGAATTTACATATACAAATTAATAAGAAGCGGATATTATCTACTGTTTGGCTCCAGACTGACTTCCGGTTTTTTACATAATTTTATAATAGAGGTCACAAGAGTCCATGTCACAGAAAGGCTAGTAATTAAGATACCTAGAAACAGCTGCAGAGCACTTTTATTGAAGAAATCTAAGTTGTATCAGTACGGAAATACCGAGGGTTGCAACTGATTCCACATAGGGGTAGTGGACAGCGGGAAATTTCGCTTTAATCGCTTGGCAGTGGACTTTGGAATATTACTCCTCGTGAAAAACACGCGGTATAAGATGCGTAGCGAACTAATGTCACTCCTTTATGCAAGAACTTAGCCGCGCGACGTCGAATACAGTCAAAAGGTTTGAATGCTTAGGCCGGTACAGCTGGTATAGGCCGGTACAGCTGGTATAGGCCGGTACAGCTGGTATAGGCCGGTACAGCTGGTATAGGCCGGTACAGCTGGTATAGGCCGGTACAGCTGGTATAGAGGGGCGTCCGCCCGTGGGTGACGGCAATACTTCATGTGAGGTTTTTCTAAACTTGTAGCCTGTGTTCGCCCTATTGAGCATAACGAGTCTCTGAGAGGCTTATTTAGACTTAATTTCCAGACAACCGTGGAACTGAACTCCCCACCCGTCAAAGGGAGGGGTGAGGAGGCCGAACTCCTCAGACAAGCCAAAAATATAAACTAGCTCAATTATCATTATCCACGTCACAGCAATTTTAAGGGAATCGTGCGCGCGCTGTCTCAATAGTGTTGGGAGGGGGGCCCGTCTCCCCCTTTTCAGCCCCAAAAATAATTACTATAGGATACGCCCACAAACAACCCAGTACATATCTTCCCATCTGCGGGAAAAGAGGGGGGTCTGTTACCCTATCGTCTCCCTAAACCCGAAGACACAAAAGTCTCCGCTAGTCAGTCGAACTGTTGAGGCGTGAGCAATAGCACCGCCAACCAGTAGTAGGTACCTCCGAAAAAAAAGAAAAAGAAATGGAACTAAACATTGCTCGATATGTGTGTACGTTTTTTTAACTGTTAGCAATTGCAATTGCTAAAAGCAATATACGCTACGTAAAGCTAGTGACACACTGCAGAGCAATTAATATGTGCGTTTCGCTTACTAAAACTGTATAAAAAATTTCTTTGGCCCATTGGAGGGGAGGAGAAAATTAGGGCAACGGATTGGAGTAATAACTGTACAAATGTTTATGGGTGTCGTGAAATGCCTGCGATTGTTCGTTTGCCGCCCTATGCTATAAAAAGGACTAGACTGTGACGTATGAACCTTATTTTTTCGGACCCGAGCTTGTGCTTTGCATGCGCAAAATTTCATCGAATTAAGACGAGTGCTTGACCGACGAAGAGACTGGGCTTAAAAGGAGACCGCATCCTCTCCCGCAGGTGGGAGAGATGCATCCCGATATGTGAGTTGTATTAGCAAATTTAACAACGTATCAATCTACACGTCACAAGTACACACCCGACTTGTTCGGGGGTGTCGACCTAGCAGACCGGTCTTGTTTGGTCTAGGCGTCTTGTGAGACCGGTTTGGTAAATGGATTGGTGTAACTGTACTATTTACTCACAGCCGGTTGAAGGGTTTTGAGCTCCCTGGGAAGGAAAAAATATTTGGCATTTTATACAAGAATGTTACATATTTACTGCAAATTAAAAATATTTAAAAAGTGTGAAATTCTAATACTTTTAAACGAGCAATTCTTGTGTACACATGATGGGGGTACAGAGCGAAAAATTGGACAGCGTATGTGCGATGACGTTCCTAGCCCTTCATCATTATCAGCCCTTAGCGTGTCCACTGCTGGACATAGGCCTCTCTCAATTAACGCCAAGACGTCCGATCTCCTGCTACTTGCATCATCCTGGATCGGCTACTGCACGGAGATCATCTGCCCACCTGGTGAACAGTAGACCAACACTATGTTTTCCTAAACGCGGCCTCCACTCCAGAACCTTACTGGCCCATCTGCCATCTGTTCTTCTGAGTGTGTGACCAGCCAGTTGCCTTTTCAGCGAGCCTGTTCGTCGCGTGATATCGGATGCTTACCCTACATACTAAGCATCAATAAAATATATTCCGTAGTTTAGCCAAAAAATATTATTTTTCATTTTAATAAATCTCAAACTATTACGAAAATACCACCAGGAGGTAAACAACTCTGGCGCGGTGGCTATGAGAAATATCAATGAAAAATGCTTGTAAGGACTTGTGCTATACATATATAAACATCCATGACCTAGACGGGATTCGAACCGAACCTCTGGTTACACCAGATTAATCGCCACGTTGCCAACTGAGCCAGCCGGTCGTCTTACAACATTACGTGCAACAGAATATTCGACACCGTTAATGATACGCTACAGCTGCGCCGCCGTCTAAATAAATTACTATAAAACAAAGTTCATTTGAAATTACAAAACTTGTGTCTGGCTAGGAGCTGAAAATTTACATTTTAGTGTGATCAGACAAGATGTTAAAGGTTACGTGATAGTGCTAACATTAAAAGTATGTTTTTTTTAGATATCAATGAAAATTGAAACGTCTTTAATTCGTCTCATAGTGGACCTATGAGACGAATTAAAGACGTTTCAATTTAAACGTTTTTAACATTAACGTATATAATAAATAAATAAATAAAACAAAATCAAGTTATTTCGGATAACTATAAGGTACATATATAGTTAGTAACATTAAGAGCTTAAGACTAGTGTTAGGTGCAATAAGTGTACATTTAGATATGATTAAACAATTACGAATAACTTCTGAATAATATTAACCTTTAATGTCATCCTAGCCGAATTTCCATTGAGAACTGTAGTGCGTAAGTGTGTTGCGCAAGACACATGTGCCCTCTCTATTCCCTCATTCTCCTATTCCAATGGGACGGCAATCCAACACGACCGGAGAGAAAACATGCGCCGGACTCTCCGAGGCACGGGCGTCTAATGCCCCCAACTCGCAAACTCTGGGCAATTATAAGAAATTGAAAAGTACTTTATTTGGTCTGACCCAGGAGTCGAATCCGGGTTTTCACATCTGTGGCTGAACATGCTTAATACTAGATCACAAGGCAGTTATTAACCTATTACTCACGTAACAGCACATGGAGCAGCTTGTTTTACAAGCCTTAGCTCTAGGGAGGGGCACCTGCCCCATCGCTCCCCTTGTCGACCCCTCACCACGCATGAATTATATAGGCAGCACTGTAACAGCCATATGGCACGCCCTAGACGATTTAGAGACTAAATAGGTACAAGGAAAATAATGGAAGTGATGTAGAATTACTTATTGCTAGGTTTTTTATAGTGTAGAGGGATAAACGAGAACTTACCCACTTGCACCTATGCTCCTACCCACCTCTTAGTATACGGAGCGAATCATGGGAGATGCGCGGGTCTTCGCTCACCGGCTCTGTTCCCCAACGTGCAATTCTTGACTCCCTACACATTATTTAAGTGCCCTCTCGTTATTTCACTCACCCCTTTCCGGGTCTTGACATCACAAAGACAGAAGTTGTCATCGGTCTCTTCAGTCCTGATTATCTCGATGCAGCTAAGGCATTACCTATCCATCCTCTTCGCGAGCCATGTATGCGCAAATGCCCCCAATTGCCTAAAAATGTGTTCCGTTGCGACCAAATCCTGATGATAGACTTGGCGCGGGGAAACGCATTTACGCGCCTTCACTGGCCAGGTGGGGTCCAGTGGTGTGTGGGGCTCGCGGCACATTATATAGTGCCGAATACACATAAAAACCGCCGCGAGTGCCACCAGTGCCGCCTTTGGTGAGTTGCCCGGAACAGCAAATCATCTGGGCACCTCGACGGCAAGTCAGCCCCCGAAGGGACCGACGCCACCTCCATAGATGGGGTTGTCCCGCACCACGGGACAACTCCACCAACTTTGGGACAGAGCAATGGGGTTCCCATCCTCGCCCCGTGCCCCGTGCTCAAAAGCGTTGCCACTTTTTGTTCTTTTGTCCTTCCTTTTTATAAGAGGGGTACAAAGAGCGGAACCGCCTCCTGCTCTTTAGTCCTCTCTTTTTATAGGAGGGGTACTAAGAGCCGCCACCGCCTGGGTTCAATTGACTTCTGCTAAGGTATCTCGGATCACCCCAGGTTACTGAGCCCCATCGCCACGACAAGGCTTGAACCATGGTGGGGACATAACGCCATCCTGGCACGCATGGCCCAGCACGGCACTACCTCTTGCAACGCTGTTACTGAAGAGTAGATCGATCAACCGTGTGTTCCGGCACGTATAGATGAAGCAAGGAAAACCTAATCACCTAACTCTCCCGAATGCAACCATGTAGGACACCCGCTGGTGAAAATGAGGTTGTATGTGACCACGCATGTTCCCGTTCTCGTTTCCGGATAAGGAGAAACACTCCCAAGAACAATTTTTTTGGAGCTCAAGTGTCATCCATCCCTGAACTACCAACCGAAAACGTTCTAAACACTAATTGGGTGCATGTATTTTCTTTACGCAGCCAACTAATTAAATTGTCTAACAGACGGTACAGAAATTACTCTTATCTAACATCGTCTTATCTAAACTTTCCTTTTGTTATCCTTGAAAGTTGGCCGCAACAAAATAAAGTTAAATTTAATTACGCGTAATTCCATTATTTTCGTACTTGTAACAGTTTCAATAATATCTAAATGAGAAACGTGTCAATTGATACAAACTTCTGTTATCTTAATAAGTACAATTTAAATTGTATCCAAGACTTTAAAAAGACAATGCTTGCCCGACGTTTCAGAAGCTTTCACGTCACGGATGGATTGAGATGACAGATTTCCTGATGTCACAAATTGTTAAAAGTATCCCAAGAACTATAATTACTTACTTGTTCCGATTAAATTACTTATTATATCTTGCTGTCTTGAGGTGTTGTGTTTCGTTTTTGATTTGATTTATCACTGGGTCTTAAGCAGAGGGAAGAAGCCCGCCATCTCACGTATTGAAATTGGGACCTATTTTAATTTCAATAGCCAAGTATCATGAATCATCTTTGGTACTAATCGGTATTGTCTAGCGAGGATTTGCGCTTCATCAAATCTAATGTAATAGCGGGGGCCACTTCAGCATGCTTACAGACCGAAGAGTTGCTAAATTTTAGACCCAGTAGTTTGAAATTAATTGTATACTTTAGATTAAGTTTCGATAGGGGAGATTACAATGTACCTGAATCTTTTAGTCCAGTGGTAAGATATTCAACCATAGATTGTGGGTTGAACTAAACTGTGCCTCGGAGAACTCGTTAAGCTGGTCCTGTGTCGTATGTCTCTCAGATCGCAGCAATACTGAAAAAAAAACTTTCATCTCCTGCGAGTTTTGGCTTGCTGAAAAATGCCAGCCACCCCTTGACACACGCGCCGATGTGTCCTGTTGCTGACAAGTCCGGGACAGCTCAGTTTAGGCGGTCGTTCAGGCTGTGGCTCCAGCGGGGTTTTAGTGAGTATTCGTTTCATCCACGAACCCCAAACACCCACCGGATATCACCACAGACCGGTAGCGGTGCGTCGCATCTCCCCGCGTTAAGGACACATAGTGACGTATAACACGCTGATTACGTATTACTGCGCACACCTCCGGCGTCGTAATCTGACATTTCCGCATAATAACATTAATAATTTGAAAGAATGAACGTATATATATATAGTGGTCGAATTTCTGCTTGTTATACACGTAGTAACGTTTTTGGTACGAAAGTCCTAATCGTTAAAGCACAAAGGCGCAAATACTTGACTGTACTACAGGTGTATAGATGATAAAAGGTTTTTTTTTATTTACAATAAATACAAACATAAACGAGTGCAATAGAAGAGATAACACGAAATTTATTTACATAATTATGAAACGAAAATGATGCAGAAAGTCATAATCATGATACAAAAAAATTTTACAAACTACCAAAAATTGGATAGATTTAAATGTAGATTTATTTAAGAAAAAGCTAATGATACTGCTATTGGATAAAAATATTGTAACATTGAATAATATTTTAATGATGAAATGTAAACGAATTGAATTTTAAATTTAATATATATTTATTGTGTATTAATATTTGTACGTCGTAATAATCGGCAAAACACGTCACCCCAAACCGGACAAATAATGTGATAGGCATCAAATGACATTTATGGATGAAGGTCCTTTCAAGGCAACCATGTATCGTTGGTATTCAGGATATTCAGCACATAATGCAGATCGGATCGGGAATCGTTCATGACTTTTACAAGAACATCTCCGTGCGAGGAGGATGGTTTTACAGTTTTTTGTCGATAAACTTGATGCAGGCTCGTCTTGGAGTCTACGGCGTCATTACAGGCGATGAGTCATGGATTTATCAGTACGATACGAAACGAAGTGGAAGTTGGCTGTTTATGTGTCTCAACACAAAGCGACGTCTAACAAAGGGAGACCTAGAAGCGCAGTGAAGATTTTTATTAGTACTTCAATATGCTGATGTTACTCATTGCAATAAAACTGCCTTTACTTCAATATGACTGGCTTCTTGGTGTAAATGGAGCATTAACGCTAGATCGTGTGTACCTGGCTGCGTGAAGTTTTATATAGAGGCTGGTGGAGAGTAAAAGGTTTAACAGAAAGGAATTAATCTATTGTACATTGTGTTTTAAACTTATACTTCTCTTGGCGCGTAAGGTAGATATGACGAGAGTAGATTTGTATGAGGGTGTCCTCACAACAAGCCGTATACATTTGTATGAGGGTGTCCTCACAACAAGCCGTATACATTTGTATGAGGGTGTCCTCACAACAAGCCGTATACATTTGTATGAGGGTGTCCTCACAACAAGTCGTATACATTTCATTTTCTCCTCCTCCTTAAACCTCCTGAGCGTCCCACGTATACATTGTAGAAGTACTAAAAAAGACACAGACTGGATGTACCATTTCATAGACTTAGCAAATTAAATATTTATTTTCGGGGGCAATGGTCACGCCTCTACAATAGGATCCCGAAAAGCGTACGACGAGCTTTCAATTAATAAATTTGAAAAAGTCGTTAAAAAATGTTTATGTGGTAAAGGACTTTACAATGTAATAGACTTTGAGACGGACATCAATCCGGGACAGGATGCTTTCCGCAGTCTGCTTCTGTATAGGAAAGAATGTTTTTATTTGATAAATTGTGTATTGTGTATATTTTTCATTTTTCATTTGTTTATTGATGAGATCCACTGAGTTTGTTTCGCCGGTTCATCTCATGGCATATTGAACCGGTGGTAGAATTGATGACGTTCTAAAAGTATTTTTTTAAATTCTATTTTGAATGAAAGTATTTTCATTTAATTGATCGTGGCAGATGGTGCTGGTTACGCGGGTGAAGCCACAGGGCGCTGCTACGTAAATAATATTATTTCATACAAACTGTTTATTTCCAGGTTTTGGCAAGTTCAATGTGGTGATGATGCTAGTGACCTTGAGCATCATCATGGGAATGGCGTTCGAGATCTCCTCCGTGTCATACCTGGTGCCTGCCAGCGCGTGCGAGCTGCTGACAACCGTGCCCCAGCAGGGCCTCATGGCGGCGGTGCCATTGCTAGGTAGATATATATTATTTCAATTATCTATGGAAATAAGTGCAACATAATCGAAACTGTAAATGTGCCAAACGGAATCGGCACGACAGCGGAGGTATCTCGTTGTATGCTACAGCGGCGAAGCGAACGCTATGCTGTCGCGTTGCGTGTGGTTTGAGTGTTTACCGTGTGACCGGCTGGCTCAGTGGGTAACGCGGCGGTTAGTCCGCGTGTTACGCCAGAGGTCGCGGGTTCGAGTCCCGCCTAGGCCATGGATGTTTATATACGTATTATATGTACTTCTATAATACAAATTTTAAATATATAATATTTCCTAAATCTATTAAAATATTAAATATATTTCCGTTGTCTAGTACCAGTAACACAAGTCCTTAAGGTATTTACCACAGGGCTAGGTTAACGTGATAAATATTATTATTATTATAATGATGCGTATATGTCTATAATGATATCTGTGGACTTATCACACCACGTTAGCATAGGCCTTTTTCTGTTTTCGCGGGAAAACGCATTTACGCGTCTTCACCGGCCCTGGGTGTGGTCCAGTGCCGCTCTTGGTGAGGTGCCCCGGAACAACAATCATCAGGGCACCTCGACGGCTGGTCAGCCCCCTAAGGGACCAATTCGACCTCCACAAATGGGGTTGCCCCACACTACAGAACAACCCCACCGAATTTGGGACAGTGCAATGGGATGAGGATCCCATCCTCGCCCCTTTCTCCGTGCGAAAAAGCGCCACCTCCTGTTGCACTTAGGTCCCCTCTTCTTATAAGAGGGGTACCGAGAGCAATTCCTCCTCCTGAACTTTAAACCCCCTCTTCTTTTTAGATCCCCCTCGGTTCAATTGGTTCTCCTCAGGCTACTAAGCCCCACCGCCACGACAAGGCTTTTACCATGGTGGGGACGTTAGCATAGGCCTGCAGTAAGCACCTTAGGGAATTGTGTTACAGGTACTAGACAACGGAAATGTATTTAATATTTTTTTATATATTTAAGATGTTTAGTATAAAAATACATGTAATATATTACATATGTAAATATCCATGACTTAGGCGGGATTCGAACCCACGACTTCAGGCGTAATACGCTGACAAACCGCCACGTTACCAACTGAGCCAGCCGGTCACCAAGTATATGGGACTAAGTAATCATAAAATACCTTCTATTGTTTGTTTTCCTGAGAAAAAAAAAACTCGTGTGTACTGCATTGCAGTGCCAGCTGGCGCCACCAGATATCTGTTACTATCATAACACGGACTAAGTGCTTAGCCGCGATGTCGCAATCGGCGAGATTCAATCCGCATTTTGTCTTCAGGTGGTTACGGGTATCTATGAGCATCGGTAGCATTCAGCATCAAGTTTTATGTAACAATAATAACACTGTTCCAATGTAAACGAATGGGCCTACGGCCTTGAACTTCAAATTTTATTGTCACAGGCATTTTATCATTCGGATGTTTAATTCCAAATATTGAGGAAAAATTATAATTTTATTAAATTTTACTTTCAAATGGGTTGTAATTTTTACCTGTTCCAAACGTAATATATTGTAAAGCTTTGGTAAGTGTGTTAGTAAAAATAATCTACGGACAGATGAGGCTAGGCTATGTAAGAAGTAGTACCATGCTGCATTACAGCGGAATTGGGCCGGTACGCACATGGTTGGTACCTCTCGCTCCCTTGATACCGGCGTAAACTGATACCTGCGGTGCCGCGTCTCGTACGGCTTATGAGTAGCCGGTGGCCCATTGCAAGGGGGGGTGAACAGGAGGGTAACGCATCGGCATAGTCATTATGCTGATGCTCTTGAGCGTCGGTAGTCGTAGAAAACCTCCGATTGCTCGTTTGTCCCCCTATACTATAAAAAATGTTTGTATGTATGTGTGTATAATATGTATGTATGTACGTATGTAAATATGTATGTATGTAAATGTCTATGTTGCCTCCTATAGCTTAAATATCTTAACGGATTTTCACGATTGAGGCGTCGTCAAATTCTCTACAACGCATGTCCCAAGAGATAACTTGAAACATAAAAAATAAAACAAAATAGCAGATTTTGGGCGCGATTCGAGAAGTTCAATTTTTTTACTTATCTTAGTCATCAAATTGGGTATTAAATTGTAGAGGTTTAAATGACAATAACAAAAATGTATACAATTTGTAGTTTTAATTTCACAGAAACTAAAAAAGGAGAAAACAAGAAATAATGAAAAAAGCGAAAAAAACAGGCTACTAACTGAAAGAAACAAGGCTTCTACAGTCGGGAAACATTTCAAATCTTTGTAGAAGTCTGGTTTCATTTCACTTTGCAGTCGGGATTTCTGTTAATCCCGACTGCAAAGTGAAATAGTATAAATAATAGTAATTTATAAAAAGTATTACAAAAAATAATGTAAAACATAAAATGAAATCGCATATTTTACATAATTGGTAGACGAGCAATATAAGTTTATATTTCACTACATATTTTAATAATGTATTTATCTCAATAATGTATAGGTGTGCATTCGACTCAAACCTTTGTGGTTTTTGGTCTGCTTAAATAAAATATATTTAATATATTTATGAAAATAAATAAATAAAATTAAAAAAAGCAGTTTGAAGCTGAATCATAACGTACAAAAAGTATCATATCCGTGCCTAAAAATCTTGTAAATGTTGGAACCTTCGTCCGCCATTCAATTTTTTTATACGAATAATAACGTCGATGCCAAATTTAGCTATCGTACATGAGCTGCCGCCTTAGTCAAGGGGGAATATTCCCATAGGTAATAATTAGTTATTGATATTAGGTAGTATTATTTTAGTTAGATTAAGCCACAATCTTGTTGAATATCTTCCATCTGCGAGAGACCGAGCGTTTGCCCCCATCAACCCTATTTACCTTGAGTTTCAAAAATCCGTTGAATCTGTATTGGGCTTTTCCGCGGCATGAATCAGCCATAATAGTTATGGCGTATTACATTTTAGTAAGAGGTAGAGGCATGCTGCTGCGAGACAAACTGGACCAACACGACCGCAAGGGTACCTCTCGCCTACATGACGCCACCGTGAAGAGGCAACTTCGGTGTCATGTTTCGTGCAGTTTGTGAGTAGCCATTTGACCCATTGGAGGGGAGTAGGAATTGGCAACGCATCTGTATGATAATAATGCGTATATGGGCGTTGGTAGTCGTCAGAAAGTCCTTTTTAAACAGGGGAGACAATGTGCTATGGACATTTCTTTTTCATCTGAACAATTTTTCTCTTACAAACTATATTTTAGGTATTATCGCGACGGCTCATATTTGGGGCTACCTCGCGGATACGAAGGGAAGAACACTGATCCTGGGCTGGTGTATGGCGCTCAGCTTTATCGCCGGATCCCTCAACACATTATCTCACAACTGGATTGTGTTCAGTGTTCTTAAATTTCTGTCGTCAAGCGCGTAAGTAGCACATGTATAATTAAGCAGATTTCTATCATAGTGATTATAGAGTAATGCTTCAAATAAAAAAAAAACATCTATGATCTCATTCGGACATTTTGTTCGAAATTAGATTACGTTACCTTTTATTCAAAGTCAACTTTGGGTGCGTGGTTTCAAGTTGTTCTTACAAAGTGCTTAATTTGGCATGTGTAAATCTTCTATACAGACATTATTATTCTGAAAAGGGGGGCAACGCATCGGCATAATTATGCTTATATACATGAGCGTCGGTAGTCGTTGAAAGGCTCCGATTGCTTGTTTGTTCACCTATAATATTAAAAAAGGGATATAAAGAGGAAAAATTAAGTAATTTATTATTGAAAAACAACTGTCGAGTGCACTAATAGCCTAAATTAGTAATTTAAGAATGTAGTGATTTGTATCTGATATGAAAAATCATTTAAAAAATATTTTGTAACTTACGAAACTAAAAAGACCTTTCAAATAAACGCGAAAGTTTGGCTGTAAGGGACTAGTTTACTTGTTATTGTTGTTTTGATTAATTTTCTTTGTTATATAAATACAAATATAAAACCACTCATTGTTATGTTACAGACGAGGTATACATTATTGTGTGGACTAAAAACTGATCTGATACAATATTTACAGTGTTGCCGGAACCTATGCCCTCGCATTGACTTTGCTCAGTGAATTTACTCTCCAATCTTGGAGAGCCACCATGGTGGCTTTGACCAGCACCATATTTTTGACGTCCGTGTCATTGATGGCAGGTAAGTCTTAGAAGACAGTGATGGACCGGATACTGGGTGGATTATTGACTTGGTAAAATTTGTGGGGAACTGGATACAAGTGGTAGTATCCGTGGAATGTGACACTCTTGGGGACGGTCCGGGTTAGCAGTGGACGTCACCTGGCTGATGGTGAAGTCTAAGCGATGAGGCCAGGAATTTCCGACATAACAATCCAGTTCGATATTAGGCCAGGAATTTACGACATAACAATTCAGTTCGATTGGTACCGTGAACCGATAATGACTGATGATAGTGAATGTTTTAGTTCACTAATCAGCCTTTGTAAGTGACAGTGCTAAGCTGGAGTATATGTCGCGTTTGGCGGGTTATGAGTAGCCGGTGGCACATTGGGGAAATGGGGTGAAGGAGAGCATTGGATATGCGGATATTAATAGCTAAAAAACCTGACTTCGATTGCTTCTTTGTGCTCCTATTCTATAAAAAAAATTATAAACATTTTTGTGTCAGTTGTGTCTATCCCTGTGTTGGACCTGCAATTCTCCTACTACGTACCTTATTTGGACATCAACTTCAACTCCTGGCGGTTGCTCAACTTGGTGTTCGCATTACCTGCTGCCTTGGGTACAATTTGTATGTACTTCTGCTACGAGAGTCCAAGATATTTGCTAATGGTGGGGAAAGAGGAGAAGGCGTTGGAAGTGCTGCGGGGTATCTTTGCGATAAACACGGGAAGACCGAAGGAGGAATATGAGGTTAGTTATTTTTTAACGTTTATTAATTTATCTTTGCTCATTTTTTTATAGTATAGGGGGAAAATGTATTATATCCTGCGCAGTTGGCTTTTCTCTACAGAGATGGCCACCGAGGCCGAAATTCGAATAGGACGACACACCGTTGATAAATATAGAAATTATTATTTTTAGGTCAATTGCTTAATACTAGGAGAGGATACGGGGAAGCCCACCAAGGGGCTGATAGAGTCGATAGTGGTCCAAATAGTGCCATTGTTGAAGCCGCCTCTTTTGAAGAACACTGTTCTTCTCTCTGTTATGTTTGTTGTGGTATATTTTGGGTGAGTTTCCTTTAATTGTTACGTATATATTTCATATCTAATAAGTAATAACTATAACGCTGAGCTTCTTCCCGTGATGACCTACGGGGCGGAAACATAGCCTCTTAATTAAGGACTGGTCTGCAAGTTTGCGGTAGCTCAACGTGCTATGTTGGGTGTTTCTTTGTCCGACAGAATTGGTAATGAAGTCATAGGGCAGAGAAATAAAGTATATCACACGACGAATGTGTGGCAGTGGGCTGGTCACATATTCAGAAGAACATTTGGCAGATGGGCCAGTAAGGTTCTGAAGTGGAGGCCCACATTAAGAAAAAAAGTGTTGGTCGACCGTTCACCAGGTGGGCAGACGATCTCCGTGCAGTAGCCGGTCCGGGATGGATGCGAGTAGCAGGAGATCGGTCGTTTTAGCGTTTATTGAGAGAGGCCTGTGTCCAGCAGTGGACCGACAAGGGCTGATAATGATGAGGATGATGATGATGAAGTAGTAACATTTCAGAGATGATAAAATAAAAATGAAACTGATGATAAAAGTATTCAATTCTTCAATGCTTGCTTAAAGCAATAGCGTCCACAAAAAAAAAACTTTTCATCCGAGACAAAAAGGAGGTCCTCAGTTGATTTTTAGATGTAGGTTTGCCCGCGAATATCTCAGGTTTGGCTGAACCGATTATCATGTGGGATTCATAAACATATTTCTTCCACTAACGAGAAGATTTTGGTTTGTTAACTGACTTAAAAAAGGTATGTTCTCATGCAGACCCATATGCATCTATGTTTGTCTGCGACTATTAACGACACACCTAGAGTTTAATTAAATACAAGGCTATGAAAAGAAAACAAATTATTGAAATTCTTATGACACCTCATGTACTTCATAGTCAGTAAAATTCTTATGACGCCTCTTGTACTTCATAGTCAGTAAAATGCTTATGACACCTCATGTACTTCATAGTCAGTAAAAATTATAGGAAAAATTTCACCATAGAAATGTTGTAAACAAGTAGCGATGAGCCTTAATAACCTTCATCGGGATCTGCTCCATCCTTGGTGGTAAGCCTTTGGTGAGACGCTTTTGGATGCTGTGTATAGACATAAACTAACTAGCAGTCTGCCCCGGCTTTGCACGAATTTTTCACGAAATATGGCAAAATATGATTGATTTACAAAAATATAAAAAAATATTTATTTTAATATCGGCCTTGTAAACCGAGAGAACAACGTCTGCCGGGACAACTAGTTGTCAATAATATCTCTCTAGATAAGGATTTATTTTGCTATTTTTTTCACATTTCGTATACAATATCGAAGTTTGCATAACCATCAAAACGTTTTATAAAATGTTAGACAGCCGCAAGATTCATCACTGATAATGTAGAAATATAATGGTAAAATATTTTTACAAATCGGTCCATTAGTTTCGGATTATATTCAATGCAAATAAACAAACAAACGATCAAATGTTTGTTCTTTCTAATATTAGTGTAAATTTTGTCTTCCACGTAATTGAATTGTGTAATTAAGTATGTAATAACATGTTTAAATAAATTAGTTATTGGTAATTAAATTCACATTGTAGTTATTAATATAGTATGTAAGAGTTTTATGTATGCAATAGCCAACCACAATGTATCACGGCAACTTGAATAAATAATTTTATTACTACTAATGATACAATGTATCACGGCAACTTGAATAAATAATTTTATTACTACTAATCATGATCACCTTGGTTGTACACCCTTGAAGGAGTGGCCGTGGTCATAAATTACCAGATTTTTCCTGGTTGGTTTTGCTGTTGACAGCTTATGCTATTTTCCTAGAAATTTCTCTGTTAGTACGTGTACATTCAGTGAGAGAACATTTTGCTGTTGTCCCAACAAGGACTATTCATCTTGTGGGGGTTCGGCCGCGGGATCGTTGGCCTTATTAAGAATATTTTTATTATAATTGGATTGCCATGTTACTACTGATGATATGACGTGGAAACAGATTATACCCATTGGTGGGATTCGTCAGAGAAATGAGCAGGGCGTCTTCCCTGTGGCTATACCTATAGCTATATATATAGCTCATTTACAGGACCCAAACTAACCTTAGTTTGGGTCCTGTAAATGAGGATCCAGCCTGTTGGCGAGGTGAATCTGTTGCTAATAGATCCGGAGTCATCCTATCCTCCCAAGAGGTGAGGTGAGGTTTTAGTGGAGTAGGTTTCTCCAATAGTGAGTTCAGAGTCCCCACAATGGGCCGGCGCCTCACATAATTGCCCCCTCCCAACATTAATGCTACCATTTTTGACATGAGCTGATTAATTTGACCTCACCTTTTTACAGAATCAATCCGTTTATGGTGTGGCTGCCGTTTATAATAAACGCTGTGATGAATTCTATCAACAACGGTGATGAAAATATCACTTTCTGTGATATGATCCGAGGAACACAAAATCAAAATGCGACCAGCTCTCAGGTTAGTGCCCACAAGTGAACCGATGAACTGTAGGGGCGAACGCAATAACATCGCGGCAAGTCCTTCCGAAAAAAAAAGTATCTTCACACCTCTTATCTCCGAAGAGGTAGTCATATGTGTGATAGTACATCCACAACTCGTAAGTCCATTAGCTATACGAGCACACTCACGATTAGCCAAGATACTGAGGCCCGTGATGACATAGGTGGCAAGCCTGTGGCCACTTCCACTCCCGGACAATGTAATGTCGTGCTCAGAATGATCTACGTACTTATACGAAGCGTAACTGCAACTATTTTTCTGGACATGTCCAAGATTGTAAACTATATATAAGCTAAATTTAGTCGAAATAAGTTAAGTATTTTTTGGGTTCAATAATATCAAACATAAGTGAGAAAAAGAGGAAGGAAGAAAGAGGCCTACGTCCAGCAGTGGACCTGTAGGGGCTGGTTATGATGATAATGATAAGTATGGTAAGGTGCTCGGTTGAAGTACGTACAAATTCGCGCAGCTTTACTACTTCTATATAAAACAGAGTCCCCGCCGGCTGCCTGTCTGTGAGCGATTGTTGTGCCTGATTTTCACAAAATCTACTGAACTCGTGCGGTTCTCGGGGAAGGTTTTTTTGTGTATAATACGCCCATGTTATACACATACAAAACCGGGGCGGAGCGCTAGCAAATAATAAAGCTGAAGTGTTAATCTCAGGAACTACTGTTCTAATTTGGAAAATCTATGGGCCCGTATCCGTAGGCCATGGCGCTACGGCCAATAGGAACAGAATAACGCGGGCGAAACCGCGGTGCGCTGCTAGTTTATAATAAGAAGTGGACAGACATTTGATGTTTCTTACATCATACATACTACAAAGATAACATTTATACACACACACACCCACGTACGCACACATGATATTATTATTAGTTTATAACACTTCAAATATGGTATATGCAAACATGTCATGTGAAACGTGAGAGGAGATTGCAAAAAATTAAAAAGTCATCTCGCTCAGATATGACAAGAGATATGACTGATGATTTCTGACGTTATCATGTATAATTTCGGCGTAATATTTGTTTCGATTAGATGTTACGCAATTAATTAAACCGCTAAGTAACTCTTCATTTGTTCACGGTCAAACCTATTCATGGCGTCAAATAGAGATGACGAATTAAATAACATCACATTTTCATGCCAGTTGGCTAATGGGGCAAGCAGAGAGAATGGAGCGCCAGACATCACCATCTTCGCATAAGTACCTTGCCTTCTATGTAACGTCAATGTACGAATTTTTATCCTCATATGATAAACGAGTATTTTTTTAATTCAATTAGTAATGAAATTTATCTAAATATTTTAAAATTGTTAAATACAATTTATGTATATAAAGCCATATTGATTATTGTATAAGGGTACAAATGAGCAATCGGCACCTCTGGAATGGCTACTGAGGCCTATGCACTTCAGCACAATTCTTATCCCACCAAGGTTTATTATACGTATTGTCATACGGTTTTCGCCGATGGATAGGGAGATTTTCGATGATGATGTAGTGCACAATTTATTAAAGTGACATTCCGGGCCCTGCTATTCACGGGCGAAGCCGGGGCGTGGTATGTTATAGTTGAATATTATGGCTTGAATGTCTTGTCTTTCATTAACAGAATGGCGATTGCAGCTTGGACAGATATGCAATGCTAATTGTATTCGGGATTAACATGATCCTGGCGACCTTGAACGTGGCCCTCAGCTCTCTTGTCAATGTGGTGGGGAGGAAACGGATGCTTATCGGCATTCAGGTACGTGTCTACGATCTTCAAAAGCTTTTCTAACTTATTTCAGAATAAGGGTTGAGAGTAAATAGGTAAATAAAAACATGAGCTGGCACAAGAGCATAGCGCTGACCGTTTTTGTGTAGAAGTACGAAATACGGCATCAGAGGGGCGAGGGCGGGAGGCGGGAGGGGCACGCGTATGGGGTGAGAGTTGTGATTGGTTCTCAAGAGTACATTACTATATACTTTATGTTCTCCTGTATTTTTTACACTTTTTGCAGTTGCACTTTTGACTGTTTCGTTGAAAATATTTTTTTATCAGAATCCGAATGTTTATTAATGATTGGACTATTATTTACTTAGGGATCTTACCTATTGAGTAAGACATAAATAATTCAACATGCTCAGCTAACCCCTCCACTTATCATTCAGCGCTGCAGTAAGGCTAAGAACTCGCAATGCGTTTTTCACTCGAGACCGCTGCGATTGCGAGACCATAGTGGTAGAACGACGTGCCTAGTAAAAAGAGAAAGAAAAGTATTTATTTCACCACAACGTCGTGTTATATATAAAAAAAATCTACAATAGTTTAATACAGAGCAATAAATAGCAGTAGGAAAACATAGTGTATTTAAGCTGCGCCAAACTCGTTAGGTTCGGCATAAGCTAGGTAGGCATGGGCTTGTCAAAGTCGATGACTTCTTTTTGCGAGACAGTCATATCCCAGAAGGAAACCGACGACCGGGCGAGAGAGGAGGCTACTGATGTGGCCTCCATCCGCAGACTAGATGCGCTATCTGCAGCGCCTCCAGTAGTGTTAATGTGTTCAGTATTGGTCCGGGGTGGGAACCCTGTCCATAACATCAAGAAACGCGTCGATGGAACTGGTCGTAGCCGGACAGTCCCCGAGGAGGTGAAGTCTGGCCTTTTCGCCGAGCGGCTGAAGGCTTCCGTAGGTGTTTAGTTGGTATTTCTACCCAATTGCCGAGTCCAACATAGTTCTGGCGGCCTACCCGGGTTCCCAGGTATCATGCGAGAATGCATTCCCCTTCGTCACCAAAAAGAACGTAGGCATGCAATTATCACCTAACACGGGTTTTCATCCTCACCAACTTGCTTCTTCCGTATATCGTGCCTACCTATCAGGCATGAAAAATATATAATAATAATGAAATAAAAAAAAAAAGAAAAAGAAAGAAGTATATTATGAATGTTACGAATTCCAGTTAATCGCTGGCACGGCGGGGCTGTGCGTCAACATAAGCCGGGTCTGGCAGCTGAACGCAGTTCTATTCGTCGGCTTTGGCCTCGGCGTTCTCAACTTCGGATATTCGTCGGCGATATGCGTGGAAGTCTTTCCAACATATGTCAAGTATGTGTATATCTTTTTACAGTGTAAGGGGTAAACGAGCAATAGGAACCTTTGGATAGAAACCAAATAGGCAACATCACAACCAGATATTGTAGAGATGCGTTACCCTCTTTTACATAATTACGAGTTCTTTGTGGATTAACTTGATATAAGACAAACGAGCATTCGCATATGCGTTGTTCTCCTACACCCGATGGGCCAACGGGATGAAACACTACAGCACTTCCGTTACTTTACGGCGGTATAATGTGCCCCAGAGTAACCTGCTCGTCGGTACCTATCCTAGTCTGAAGTGCAGTCATATTCTTTTAGATAACTATTTGTATTGGACTTTTCAGAGCGATGGCGGTGTGTCTAACGCTGATGGTGGGACGAGGCAGCTCGGTGCTGGGCATCAACGTGCTGAAGAATATGATGGCGAACAATTGCGAGACAGCTTTCTATATATTTGCTGGTCTCACGTTGTGTAAGTAAACAAGGGATTATATAAATTATTATTGAAAAAAGAAGCATCCAGATCTAATAACTTAAATAAAAAGTATACTCTTTATACTATTTCCACAAATTTATGGAAATAGAATAAAGAGTATACTTTTTATTTAAGTTATAGTATGATTTTCCAGTGACAGTGAATTGATGATACACTCCATCAACTATATCCAGACATAAGTTAAGTTCTTACCAGGATGTGGATAGTCCTATTACCGAGTTCCTAGGGCCACCTCCCGTTCCATCATAAGCTCAATAGTAATTTTAGGTTATCATCAAATTTACAGAATAATGCAAAGTTTCGGCGCAATTGTTAACGAATAGTGCATAAAATTTCACTTGTAATATTGTATTACGTTTTCTTGGCTACCTTCTGTCTCCATCATTAGATCAGCTCCGTGTCACAGTAATTTTGCATTGGCATCCGATTTACGTGTGCATGCAAAGTTTCAGTTCAGCCGATATCCGGGAAGTGGATTAAGTTGAACTTGCATGATTTGGTCAAATAATACATGCAACATTGGCAGTTAAAGCTTTATAAAAGCTTGTAATATAGTTATTGAAATAATATTGTTAGAGTCAAATTTATTTGTGTTTTAGTCGGGCCGTTTCGGCACTCAGAATGCTGTGACTGCTAACGTGGACGCATTTCCCTCAGTCTTTTCCTTACCTCTCCAATGGGCCATTGGAAACTTGGACGCCGCATATCATATGAGCTAGTGTATCACCGGAAGATGAAGTGTTGGACGGCCTCCGGCTTGGTGGACCGACGACTTGGTTAAGTTGGCAGGGAGCCGATGGATGCAAGTGGCTCATGTCGGTGACCTACGGCGCTCCATGGGCGAGGCCTGTGTCCAGCAGTGGATGTCGTCCGGCTGTTGATGGTGATATGCCTCCCCGATCTGTTGGTTTCAACACTACCCTTTACCCCGTTTTGTCACAGGTTGCAATTCATTACATCACAGGTTGTATACATATTCGTACAAGAATTAAGAATACTGCACACGTGCCTACAGAATATAGGCACGTAGGTACTTATTGTATATTCTTTTGTTTCAGTTGGAGGATTTTTTGCGCTCCTCCTTCCTGATGACAGAGACGAACCCAGGAGAAAAGATGAAATACCTTATAGTACCGGAAGATATGTACAAAAATTATGATTGTTAAGTTTAAAAAGCAACAGCTCTCCTGTTGCTCTTTGAACTTATAATTAGTGCCCTAATGGGTAAACCCTGTTACCTATGTTGTAATGGATCATTGTTAGTACGTAGAATTGTGTAAGATGTAGTGCCATGCTGCGCAGCTATATTGGACGGCAGTCGCTCACGTGTCACAGCCGCAGCGTGGTGTTGTTGAGGCCCATTGGACGAAAGGCAACATGTCAGCATGGTAATTATCTGAGCATCGGTAGTCACTATAATACTCCGATTGCGCTCGCTCCCCACCCTTAAAGTATAAGAAGCTACTGTGCAATATAAATAAATAATGTTCAATAACACACAATGTATGTAAAATATGTTTTCCCGAGATGAGATTGAAATTATTTCCCATTCTTATTCCCTTCTTATTTAATTCGTGGAGGTATTTTTTTATAGAATAAAGGGCAAACGAGCAGGTGGTAGGTAACTATCGGCGCCCATAGACATCCGCACGACCCGAGGTCATGCAGGCGCGTTGCCGTCCTTTCAGATGGGAGTAAGCGCTTTTCTTGAAGAACTCCATATCGTATCGGTTCGGAAATACCGACGGTGGCAGCTGGTTCCACATCGATGTTGCGCGCGTTAAGAATTCGTGGCGGTTCTCTAGTTCTAGCTTTTCCATCGAGGTCCACGTGATCATATCAAAAGGTCAGAGTTGTTGTAGTCAGGTCCGATCAAAATAAAAGTATATCCGTGGTCCTACTTTTATCACATTCCAGTTGACTGTCATTGTACCTCTTATATCAGGCGGAGGGCCTCCATTCTGGTCGTCAGCCTTCCGTTATTTTTTGCTGCACTGGGACATCGAACATACGCTTACGAGTCCTCATAAACATTTATCCTATGGTCAGATGGATTCGTCTGTAAAAACAATCAAAGACAAATCGTAAATGCAAGGAGATTAGCTCTGATATATATTTTGTATTACATTCTATGAGTACATCTAAGGACCTAAGGCAAACTATTATCCTTCTCCTGCTCAGCTATTAATGGCTAGAAACTTACGTAGCAATATTCTTGTAACAAACAAACATTTAAAACCTTCAATAGTAAGTTTGAGTAAATATAAATAGTTTTATGTCAAAACAAAGAGATTATGTTTTTTCGAAGTAGGAACAGGCAAAAGCTTTCGTCCTTACAGCCAGGTGATAAGGTATATTTAAAAAAAAGTATCCTAAAGTTTTTTGGCTGTAAAGGGTTATAGTTGAATTGTTAAAATATCGCAGATAATATACAATTTCAGATCAATATGGCATAAATTATAGTAGGAAAGGATACATATTAGAGCTAGATATGACCACTCTCAGTCCACAAATCATATGGCAAAAAATAGATGTTCTTTTTTATGGCAACGTTGACGAGAATGTACCGGTACGATCTTTTGGCTTTTTCCGAAACGAGATTACACGTCAACGGGACGATGCTGATGAACGTACCGATACTTTCGAAATGGTGATGTAACACGTATAGCCAGATCACGAAGGATTGTTAAAACAAAATTGTTTTTTATGAAGTCTTTATTTGTACTTATGTAGTTATTTTTGTAATAGGTTTTGTGTGTCTTGGAAATCTAGATCTAGAAAAAGGGAGGTGTTACGTAACAGTGTAATCTGTCACTCAGATGCCTAACATAGTATTTAGTAATTCAGTACAGCGCTGTAAGTCGCAGCGTGAGGGCGCGCGTGTGGCCCTTGCCCATGTGACGTAACGTAGTGTATACATGCACTTTACCTATAGCAATGACGTGAATTATGCATGCACCGTCCCTGGCATGGCCTAGCTTGACACACACGCACGCCTCACTGGGGGACTTAACAGTCACGCGAGAGATATACTTTACAGATATTAATACCAGGATAAGTAGAAGTTATTAAATAGTGTTAATCCTACTGATATTATAAACGCGTATCTTTCACGTAAAAATTGCTGAATGGATTTGATGAAACTTGGCTTTTTTGTACGAGAATAACACATAAGTTATTGAAACAATTTTATCAATATTGTCTGTATCCATGCGGACGAAGTCGCGGGCATTAACTAGTACTCAATATTTCTACTTTCAACTGCAGACCTACATTCACTTTCCTTAATACCTATAGTTGTATATATTCTGTATAATAAACGCAAAAAGAATTGAAAAAATAAAAAAAATATATACGCAAGAGGAAAATAAGCGATACTTTTTACATTGCTGGACGGCTTTTTACCACATGTAAGCTAAGCAGGGAAACTGATTTCGAAAGAAAAGTAGTATCGAAATCGGTCCATCCTTTAGAAATATTACCACAGACAGAAACATACACACAGACATCAACGTCAAACATATAACACCCCTCTTTCTGTGTCTATTATGTAATTGTTCAAATAGCTGATACATTGACGAGACATTTATACTTTTTTTTACTTGTTGCCACGGTAACATGTAATATAACGTGAAAGACACGTCAAACACTACCTTACTCCGTAAAATGGAGATTTTTTTAAATCTCTCTTCTAGCTAGTCTCACACCGTTTCTATAACATATGATATCACGCTACCTAATCTAGGGTATCTGACGAGGGCCGATTTTCACACGGCGCGACTGTCATCTAAAAACTGCAAGAAGTGGAACTGAGCACAATTCTAGATTAGGTTGAATGCGAATACACGAATCCGGATTTCCTCACGATGCTTTCCTTCGCTGAGAAATTGTACTTAAATGGGAAAAAAAAACTCATTGGTACGTGGCCGGGATCTGACCTGGGCTACCCGAATCTGTAGCGCTTACGACTAGACCAATGAGGCTCTGGAGTTTTTCAATCTCACATTAAATGTTACCGTAACTATTTTCTAACATATTCCTAATTACAAACCTGGAAAATGCCACAGGAGACGCAAAAATAGTAACGACTGTCAGTTCCGACATGACTCTAGTCTACTCTTTAAAACGAACATGATTCTAAAACGAAAGAAGAAAATTGTGTTTTCTTTCTCATATTGTTTCCTTACCTTAAATCGTTTCTTAGAGAATGAGATCCAATGATTGCTATCTAACTCTGTGCAGTAATTCTGAAGTTATGCTAATGCTGATGCACATGACACGCACTGGGAGATTTTAACATGCAGAAGAATGGTTGGTATTCCCTATATGAAAAGTATTGTAACATTTATAACTGTGATGTCTAGCTGTAAGCCTATAAATATCATTACAAATAAATTATCATTAAGCCTTGGTATTTTTATTTAGGTCGGTTTTTGAGGGCAGTACAAAGCCAGTTGTTTTTTATGTATTCAAATTTTATAATTAAAACTGTATATATGTACTTCTATTATAAAAATCTTAAACATATAAATTTATTAAATTTATAAATATATTTCCGTGGTGTAGTACCTGTGATTCCCTCTTTTCCTCCTCCCCTCAAATGGGTCAAAAGCTACTCACAAACCGCACGGAACGCGACATTGAAGATGTCATTTTACGACGGTGTTGTGTGAGCGAGTGATTGTTTTTTATGAATAGGTAGTGACATGCTGCATAGGAGGAGGTAGTGCCACGCATTGTGCATGACACTTCATCCTCCTGTGAAACGGAATTGGGCCGGCACGACCACGACGAAGTAAGTCTCGCCCACTTGATACCGGCGTAAAGTGATAGCATCACTATCGCATTTCGTGCGGTTTAATTTTTTTATATAGGATAGGGGACAAACGAGCAATCGGAGCTCCTCTACGACTACCGACGCCCATGTACATCCGCATAATTACTATGCCGACGCGTTGCTCTCCTTCTTGTTACTCACAAACCGCACGAAACGCGACACTGAAGATGACACTTTACGGTGGTATTATGTGAGCTAGAGGCACCTCCCCGGTCGTGCCGGTACAATTCCTATGTACTATCATGCACTATGCATGGCACTACCTCCTTCCCATGCAGCACGGCACTACTTCTTTCTACAAAGTAGCCAGTGGCCCATTGAGTGGGGACGCATCTGCGTAATAATCATACTAATGTCCATGCGCGTCGTTAGTCATCAAAAGGCTCTGATTACTCGTTTGCCCTCTTATTCTATAAAAAATATTTGAACATATTTGTGCCGTAGGTACGGTTGAGATAATCGTACCTACAACATAAGGCTACGGTCGCGCTAAAATAATTAAATATTACCGTGGTACGGTTAAGTGAAATAATTTTTTTTCGTCCTACCCTCATATAATTATAAACTTGTAATGTAAGCGACATTACGTGATCCGGTCTTTTCTATGGCTGCCTCCGACCAGTGCTTTCGTAAATAGTGTTATGAGTGTTTTATAACTACGAACTATGGAAATTAATAAAACAACAAGTCTAATGGTTAAACAACTTCAATTTTCTTTAACATTGCTTTATTTAATCGTACTTTTTCTTATAAATAATGTTAAATCTGAAGAGTTCGGAGAATCCATTACCAAACATTTTCAAAGCAGCAATAATCGTAAGTTAAATTGAGATTGTTTACTTGAAATACTTTGCCAGATACGAGTATATCATGGAAATTTCTCTAGTAACTATTTTGAGTTGTCTTGCAGCAAGTATCAAATATACTTAAATATCATGTTACTTATTATTTGTTAGATAATCATTACTTAAAGATTTCTATTACTCGGACATTAAAGACTAAACATCGGACACATATCGCATTTACTGACTGTTGTGTTATATATTGAAGCTTGTGTTAAATTTTGATGGTTGCAATATTTTTTTCTCATCCATGAGACCTTTTAGAAACGTAACGTTTTAATGATTTCATTACTTGAGATAACTGAGGCAAAAATTTTAGCAATATCCTTACTAAACCTAAATATTTTATGGAAATTCCTTGCTCGATTAATGTTTTATTTCTCCAAGCTGGTTGCTGCGCTTGAGGCGGATGAAATTCATATTGAAATCAAACTCTGGAATTATTAAATTAATTATCTTAATTGTATATTTCGCTTTTATTGTTATTCTTATTGCTCTCAACCCAACTCTGTTCATTTTTTATTAGTCAGGTTACATCTTTAAAACAGAATATGGGCATCAGTATTTCATTATATAGAGCTGACGGTGACAGGAGCGGAGCGTCTTATATATTATACATATGCATGGGCGGCAGAATTTCAGTGTGTGTTTAGTTTAGCTGCGAGTCGCATCAATGGCAGTGCGTAAATGCCATTTCCCCACAAAATAAAAAAAACCTATAGTCCGCTAAGCATTTTCACATTTTTCTATAGTGTGAAGGTGTACACCAGAAATTGGAGCGTTGTAAAGATCGACGCCTATGGATATCAGCATAATTAATTTGCTTTTATTTACCTCCCCCCCCCAGTGGGCCACCAGCTACTCACAAACCGCACGTAACACGACACCGAAGACGTCACTCTACGCTGGTAAATTTTCCGCCGCTATGCTGTATGGTACTATCTCGTACTAAGCGTAGGCCCCGCTAATAACCTCTTTCCAGTTCCTCTTGTCACGATGCTCCCCTGTCTTTTCGTTGATCTATGCTCCTCCTTTCCTACCAAAACTTTAAATCTTTGTTATAAATTATAGAACAAAGTGAGATTCCATGCGCGGTGTGCCCACGCAATGGTGTGTGCGTGCCCAAGGTACAGTGTCCAGCCCACGTGAGACCGGGCTCCCGTAACCCCAAATGCTTCTTGAAGAAGAACCACATTGGCGTCTGCTGCTTTACTGGAACTGCACATGCAGGTGAGTCAGAAGTGACTTGCTGGTCAGAGATGAGCTACTTAATTTCCACACTTTTTTACTTCGTAAAAATCGATTATATTTTCGCGCTTTCATCGGCTGTGGGTAGGGTCCAGTGTTGTGTGGGACTTGCGACACAAAAACCAGGAACCAGAAGGTCTGCCCCGCATCACAGAACAACCCCATCAACTTTGGAACAGTACAATGGGGTGCAGTTACTCTTGCATCTTGTTGCAATTTTGTCGCCACTTATTAGAAGAAG
>JAFELO010000079.1:140076-162054 GCA_017140195.1 Eumaeus atala
CAGGACAACCCCATCAACTTTGGAACAGTACAATGGGGTGCAGTTACTCTTGCATCTTGTTGCAATTTTGTCGCCACTTATTAGAAGAGGTCGCCACTTATTAGCCACTATTAAGGGAGGGTACAAAGAGCGCCTCCTCCTCCAGATCTTTAGTCTCTTTATTAAAGGGGTACAAAGAGCAGCGCCAATTGCTTAAAACACTGCATTGTGTGCGCAGATACAAATGCATCACTTTCAATTCTTACATTCATCCGGCGGGCTGACATTCCTACACGACCGGAGCGAAAACAGGCGCAGGTACGATGTAGTCTCCACGACACGGAGTAACCCAGGCACCTTCCAGACACCGGGCTTTTGTTAGAAACTGAAAATCTCAAAAACACTTTTTGGTCCGACCTGCGTAGTCCAGTTTTTGACGTGAGATCGAGGAACCAATGCCTACGATCAGACCACGACGCAGACAAAGTTTAAGTTACGTTTTAAGTAGGTAGTGCCATGCTGCGTCAAAAATATACAGGCTCATAGACATAAAACACAGTATTAAATGCTTGCTAATTCAAAATTTATATATGCTAGCTGTCCCTACAGACGTTGTTCTGTCATAAATTACATTGTTGTCATTGTAACGTGTAAACATTAAAAAAAAATGTTAACGGTGAATATTCTTTATCACCTAGGGGTATAAAAAATAGATAATAGCCGATTCTCAGACCTATTGAATGTACAAATAGAATTTGTTAAAAGTCGGTAAAGCCATTTCGTAGGAGAATGGTAACTAACGCTCTGACACTAGGATTTTATGTAAGAAAACGCAAAGGTACTAAACATATCAAGTTATGGACATTGTAGTCTCTCTGTGGTGAGCAGCGGCAGCGCGTCACCCTCGACGACGCGTCACATTGCTAATATTGTATTAACGCATTCAGTAATTTGTAGGACATTTTGGTAAAAAAGGTTAAAAAGACTTATCTTGTTACATAATTTGGATGTGAATCGAGTAGTGGAAACCCTACTGCAGTGATGAAACTGATTTACCTGTCATGCTGTATAGCTGTTAGTTCCGTGCTGGATTGCAGACGTATTGGTTCGCCACGGCCGAGGTTCATCACATGACTCCGCCGTGAAGTGACCGCTGGTCTCGTTTCGTGCGGTTTTGTAGTCGACGTGGCGTATTAGAGGGGAGATGGAAAGGAAACATTAATGTGGATGTCTATGGGCGTCGGAAGTCTTCATAAGCTTCGATTGCTAGTTTGCCCTCCTATACTAAAAAAGAAGCAAAGTTGCACACGTGTCACACTCTGGGTCTGTAGGTTATTAAATTATCCGAGACGACGAGCGATGTGAATAATGCTATCACCGCCATCATTATCATACCTTATCAGTCCACTGCTTATGCCCCTCTCAATGAACGCCAAGACGACCGACTGCTAATATTTTACCTACGTATTACATAATATTCTCTAATATGCTTAAATAATATTTTGGCCAGCCCATGTTTATATAATTATGATTAGGAAGAATCGTGTGAATTATTCCACAATGATATTGTTGGTTGATTAGTCCAAGCTCTTCCCATGTTAACATGTGATAATGTATTTGTATATATAAATAAATATAAATATATTTAAGATATATGTATAAAAGTGTTATTGTGATTTTCAATTTCTAACAAAAGTCCGGTGTCTGGAAGGAAGGGTTACCCCGTGTCGTGGAGAGCGCCTCGGCCTTGCGCCTCATTTCTCCCCGGTCGTGTAGGACTGTCAGTCCATCAGATGAATCTTAGTAAAAATATAAGAAGTAAAAATATTTAAATAAATTATAGGCGTGTGATAGATTTTACAATGATAAAGTTGGTATTTAATATGTAGGTAATTAAAAAAACTTAAGGTGGATAATTTGTAAGTATCGTCTTAGTTATAGGTAGTGCCATGCTACATAGGAGGAGGTAATGCCATGCATAGTACATGACACTACATCCTCCTGTGCAACGGAATTGGGCCGGCACGACCGGGGAGGTACTTCTCGCCCACTTGCTACTGCTGTAAAGTGAGAGCGTTGCTGTCGCGTTTCGCGGGTGGCCCATTAGGGCGGGGATTTTAGGAGGACAACGCTTCTGCGTAACAGTCATGCGAACCATGGGCGCCGGTAGTCACTAAAAGGCTCCGATTCTCGTTTGCCCCCTTATGCTATAAAAAATATATTCCTAGCACAGCAACGCGGATGCACTCGAATAACTCTAATGATATTTGTCATAACGTGATGATGTGTAGCCTTAGCCTTCCTCGATAAATCTAAAATTGCAAGATATTTTGAAATCGGACCAATAGTTTCTGAGATTAGCACGGTCAAACGAATAAACATAGTCTTCAGCTTTCTTATATTAGTATAGATATACATAATATGAAAGAAACATATGTTTCTTATAAGTGGATTTCTTTCGTTCGTTCAGTGAAGTTTCCTTTAACTTCTCTTCGTCCGCTCTCTATCTTGACAGTAAAAGGAATCGTTATAATGGGAGCTTCATACACACTATGAAGTTATATAATAAATAAGTGTAGAAATACTCTTAAATCTTCGGTGGCGTTCTCTTAAAATTAGTCCCTGGCGTATCATCCTGTCCAGATATTTAATTGGAAGAGGAAACAAGGTAGGTAAGGTAGGTAAGGTAGGTAAGGTAGGTAAGGTAGGTAAGACGGTAGTCTATCATCTAGTTCGGCACCTTTTTAAGACTACCGACTCACATGAACATCCA
This sequence comes from Eumaeus atala, assembly GCA_017140195.1. Classification (NCBI taxonomy): domain Eukaryota; kingdom Metazoa; phylum Arthropoda; class Insecta; order Lepidoptera; family Lycaenidae; genus Eumaeus; species Eumaeus atala. The sequence continues at coordinate 142,829 of JAFELO010000079.1, forward strand.
CATAATTACAATGCCTACTCAGAAAACTGCATGAACCGCGACATCGCGAGTATCACTTTACGGCGATATTAATTGAGCGAGAGGTACATACCCGGTCGTGCCGGCCCAATTCCCTTGCATAGGAGGATGTAGTGTCATGCAATACGCATGGCACTACCTCCTCCTATGCAGCATGGCACAAGCGTTTCCCAAAAATTCTTTTATATATCTTCATAGAAAATCTTCTGAATTGTTTGATAATCCAGTGGCTAGTTCTAAGTCCTATGATCACACAACACAAACAAACATTTGTTATTATTTCATATAAAAACTACACAACAAATTAGGTTGAAATTTAGCACAGATATAGGTTTCAACCTAAATGAATTAAAAATACTTTCTGCTTCTAAAAAAAATTGAACAGTTTTCTTCGGGTGTGAACCCGCACACTTCCAACTGACGCGAGTGAAACCGCACACTTCCAAGTCATACACATTGAGAATTGCATTATTTAGATTATTACGACATCATGCGGTATAACAGAGCAGGCGCTATTGATGTAAACGATATGACGGCCGCTAATAGATCTTCAAAGAAGAAGCTCACCAAATGGTTGGAGAAAGCCAAAGCCGTAGCTTTGCTGCCAGAAACAACGATCGATGAGAACAGTCCTGATTTCGGCCAACATTTGGTAAGTTTAAGAATTTTCGTAGCTGACCAGCGACTAATGGAAATGTTTGAGATTATTGATGTTTCGTCAATTTATTCCCTAGCTATTTTTTATATAATAGGAGGCAAATGAGAAATCGAAGCCATTTGCTGACCCATGGGCATCCGCATTATATGCCGATACGTTGCCCTCCTTTCCCCTCCCCAAATGGGCCACCCAACAAGCTAGCGATCCGCCCCGGTTTGCCTCTAGTATCAATTGTTACTTATCAAATTCGACACTAAAGCCTTCCTCCTTTTTACCTCTTAAAGTGATTTCATTATTATACTAGTGAATCATCCCGGCTTCGCCCGTGAATAACACAGGCTGTATTGTTATAATAACAAATTATACATTAAATCTCTCGGTAATCACTCTATCCATGGGAGAAAACAGCATCAAAATACGATCAGATGATTGAGAGGAAATATACCACATACGTTCATCTTTCGGGGAATTTCTTTTATGATGTAAGGCATAATTCTTTTATATCCATATAAGTACAGTTTTAGCATCCGGTTTTTTAACATCTGAATGTATTGATGTGTTAAGCTGGCGCGAATGTTATCAATACAATAAAACTACTTTTACGGATTGTATCACGGTTTATTTAATTACTCAACTAGCTCGACGTTTCAGAAGCTTTACAGCAATCATGGTCACGGGTGGACTGAGGTGACAGATGTCCTGATTAAATATTTTTATATGTAAACTATTATTGTATTTGGTTGTATATATTACATTAGCTTTATCTTTTATACTTCGTTGAGAAGATGAAGTAAATACAGGACGGGACGACAAAACTTACTTGAAGTAACATCGTTATAATTATTTTGACGCAAATATTTCCTAGAATTGCTGAAGTGAATTCGAACTCGAGCATAATTTTAATTACGAGTTCCATCGTTTAAATTATTTTGGTGGGAATTTCCGCTGCATCTTGAATACATTTTGAAATATTTTTTCAGTCCCAAATCCACTACGACGTCAGAATACCAAGCCTAGGCTATGGTGGGTTACAAAACCTGTATGTCACGAAGGCGTTGATGTCGCGACAGGCGATTCTGACCGAGGAACTGAATTTAGGACTGACTCATCATACGAACAGTAAGTGAAGTAGAAATAATATTTTCAACGTTGAGTGACACGAATCGTTGACGACCTGGTTATTTCCGAACAGCTCTACCCTCTGGCATTACGGAGATTTTGTTGGCACCTAGAAAGTGGAAAGCGAATTCCACAATACCAGTATCATCGCGGCACCGTCGCCACCCTTGTGTACCACGCCCACAACTGTACATTTCAGTCGCAATTTGTAGAGCGAAGAATCTGCCACCCTCAGTACTTTCGAATTGATACGACCTGGGTTTTCTTCTATACGCGTGGGTTCTACTGATTTCCATGGATGACGTTATTTACCTAATAAATACCTTTCACCTACTAGATTGCCCAATATCCAATAAAAAACCCGTGTTCGAAGGCGCCTCTTCCTCCTGTTCTTTAGTCCCGTCTTCTCTTAAGAGGGGTACAAATAGGAGCCCCATCAGTTCAATTAGGTACGCTCAGATGTCTGCGTTCACAACAGGCCCTGGGTAGGGTCCAGTGGTGGGTGGGATTCGGGCCATATGATAGTGTCGAGTACCCACAAAAACCACCGCGAGTTCCATCAGTGGCGCCCTTCGTGAGGTGCCCGGAACAACAAATCATCAGGGCGCCTCAACGGCTAGTCAGCTCCCTAAGGGTCCCACTCCACCTCCACATATGGGTTTGCCCCGCACTGTAGGACAACCCCACCGACTTTGGGATAATGTAATGGGGTGATGTTCCCATTCTCACCCCTTGCCCCGTGAGCAAAAGCGCCTCTTCCTATTGCGTTTAGGTCCCCTCTTCTTATAAGAGGGGTAACGAGAGCGTATCCGCCTCCTGATCTTTAAGCCCCCTCTTCTTATAAAAGGGATACAAAAATCTCCCTAGGTTCAATTGGCTTCGCCTGGCCCTAGGCTACTAAGCCCCACCGCGACGACAAGGTTTGAACCATGGTGGGGATGGCGGGGAAACCTAGCTCCACCTGCTGCGACCAAGCTTGAATCATGGTTGGGAGTTGTATTAGTAGACTACTCTAATGATTCAATTGGTACTTTATTTAATGACAAAAGTAATCAATTCAATATATTAAATACTCGTTGTTGACTACGACTTAAATACTTGTTGTTGACACGACGTACGCGTGGACTAAATTTACGACCTACATTATACCTATGGTTTCAACTCACACAACACTTTCACAAATTTCAGACGTATATGTGAACATTACACGTTATTGAAATAATATACCACATAAAACCACTTTATCGTGATTTAATTAAGTATTTTACAACCTCTCAGCATGGCAGCCGTGAATATGGTAGTTGTAAAGCTACTGATAAGCACGTCAGGATTGTAAAATATTTAAATAAAAGTAGTTTTGTCATAACAAACAACATTGTCAAGTTTTACGAAAAAATGTTGAGTATTTTTAGCGTAATTGACTAACAAACGTTTGTTAGTCAATTAGGCTACGTTTTCTCTTGTTTTGTTTGTACATATAAACTTTTAAAAAATTGATATTGAAAACTCTTGTTTTTCAGGTCTATTTTGTGCCAAAGATCCAGTGTGCCTTTTAGAGGCTGGCAGATACAGGACCATAGGTGGAGAATGTAACAACCAGAAACATCCAAAATGGGGAGCGGCCAACACGGGCTTCGAGAGATTGTTGCCACCTGCATATCATGATGGTGAGGACAAAAGTACCATTATGTGTACACTTTTACTTTTGTGGGAGGTCGTGTACATTGCAGCCTAATTGGGCCGACATGACGGGGAGGTATCCTACACTATCGTGATTCTACCGCAGAGCGGTTTGTGAGTTTCCGGTGGCCCTTTAGAACGAAGGAGGGTAGGAGGATGTTAGGAAAACATGTCTGTATAATACGCTTGTAGTTATCAATAGGCTCCGACTGTTTGTTTTCACCCTTATACTTTAAAATGACACATCTGGCATTTTCTTATCTCACCGCCATCATTCTCAGAAATAGGAGAATGAGGGAATAGAGTGTGCACTTGGGTCTGCACAAACTCCTGTGCACTATAAACTATCCTACGTAGAAGGGTCTTCTCAATAAAGATGGCTACTGTCTTTTTAAACACTCGCCAAGAATGAACATTGAATTTTCTCAGGAATATGGGCAATGAGGAGGTCAGTGAAGAGCCAACACTTGATGAGTCCCAGGGTGATAAGTGGGCTAGTGTTTGATGACCTAAATCGACCCAGCACCGCTCTCAACCTCATGTTCATGCAGTTCGGCCAGTTCATAGCTCATGACGTCAGCGCAACCGTCATGTTTACTACAGGTAATCTTAACAAAGTCAATTACACCAATTTTTAAACAAAAATGCTGTATCTCATTCAGCCATTCCCAATTGGCACAACTCTCATGATAACGGTGCGGCGTAAAGTCGTTTCGTGAGGTTTGTGAGTAGCCAGTGGCCAACTGCAAGGAATCTGGAAAGGAGGACATCGCAATTCCGTAATCATTTTGCAGATGTTAATGGACGCTGGTAATTATCAAAATGCTCTCAACTGTTTGTGTGTCCCTCTATAATAAAAAACATAATATCGATACACCTTTGGTACGTACCCAACTTTTCCTACAAAATTCTAATCAATGCTGCTAAAGATATTAGTGAGCTGTCTTCTAGCATTTCAGAGTTCATAAAAGATAAAAAAGTAAAAAACATACAAACAGACATTGTAATTTTCATTTAGCAGTCAGATTCACGGTTAAAATTGTTATCAAAACATCGTAAGTAAAATTTCAAAACATGTAATGAAAAACTGAAATTCAAAATAATTTTAATATTGATTTTTTTATATTCATTTAGTGCGATCCTTGGGCTTGATGCTTGCTGCACAGAGATTTTATGTTAGGTTCCAATTTACTTAGCTTTAATCTCAAGTTTCCACGTTGTGTTATATCAAGTCGATTTCTTTTTTTTATCAGTAAATAATTTACAACACTAAATCCACATTTAGCTAAATATGAAGATGGTAATAAAAGTTTTCTTGCACATTTGGTTGCATTTGGGTATTTAGTTTCAGTTTCTTCACAAAGCCATACCATCGCTCCTTTTATATTAAATAGTTTTTACGGATTCATCATTTTGCAATTCTGCGAGTTCTTCTTGATACTGCATATTTGATATATCGGACCAATCCACTAATATTGGCTGCGTCATCCATGTTGGGAAATCAATTTGTTCTAAATCAGAAAATCTTTCTTTTAAATCAGCAGATAGAATATTCAAATGATTGACAATAACAAGTAAAGCGGTATCAGTTACTTCACATTTTTGGAGCCAATGAAATTGTTCAAAGTTTTTGTTGTTAACGTGTTTCTGATATAACTCTATATTGGTAATGAAACCAAATATCTTTGTTTTTGCATCGACAAGTGTTTTTTTTGCTCCTTGAAGTTGCTTATTTAATATAATTAGTTTTTCAAAGATATCGGCTAAATAACTTACAAATGCTTTACCATCGATTGCTAACAGATACTTCATTTCAGGTTTGTCGCTTAAAAAATCACTAAGAGTGTCAAACAGTTGCATACATCTTTTCAAGCAGTTGCTTTTGGATAGCCTTACTTCAGTATGAAGTAAAAGTCTCACATGGTCTTCATTTTGTTGTTCACAAAATAACTTGAAAAGACGTTCACATTTGGCACTAGCTTTAATAGCATTAACACACTTTATTACCGTATGTAGTACTTCATTTAGAACAGGCGACATATTTTTAGCTACCAAGTTTTCCTTATGAATAACACAATGTACAATAATCATTTCTGGATTCGCATCTTTCATCGATTTTAAGCAGCCATTTTTCTTGCCCCATCATATTAGGGGCGCCATCTGCAGCACAAGATGTTATATTTTTCATTGGTATATCATTGACATCTAAGTAGTTTTTTAACTTATTATATATATCTTTGGAGGTAGTGGTGCTTTCTAATCTTTTACAGAACAACATTTCTTCAGTAAAATGCCGTTTATCAATATATCTTACATAGGTTATCAATACTGCCTCACTGTCTCTCAAAGTTGATTCATCCATTTGTACTGAGAAATTTCTTGTTTTCAGCTTTTCAACAAGTTGTTTTTCAATATCCTCACTCATTTCGTCTATTCTTCTGCTAACAGTATTGTTACTGAGTGGCATAGCTTTTACATCTTTGTCATCTTTTTCCAGAACCGTTTTAAGGAATTCTGATATTGACGTTTTTATCAAATTCTCTCCTATAGTGTGATTTTATCCAGTTTTAGCGATTAATAAAGAAATTTGATAACTAGCCTCAGAAAGACGATTATTTGTTAAAGAACGAGCAGTAAATAGAGACTGTAATGTTGTTCTTTTTTCAAACTTTTCTTTTAAAGTTTTAAAGTAACTCAAATCTGAATTTATATGAGCTCTATGTTTCGCCTTCAAATGCGCCTCAAGACGACCTCGTTTCATTGATTCGTTGGTCAAGCATTGCTGGCATAAAAGACAAAACAGCGGGCATGAACCCAAATTTTAAATATTCCTCCGAATATTGACGAGTTCTTTTCTTGTCTGTTCCACTCATTTTATTATGGACTAAAAAAATCAAATAATAACAATATAATAAAATATGTGTTAAAATTAATTCATCATGACAGCGTAAACGTATGACGCAAAGAAACGTATTTATTTAAATGTATATAATACGATTACTGATATTTTTTTTTTAAATTATTAAAAATTTCTGGAAAGTTAAATGCTTCTAAAATTAAAATAAATATAAATAAAATCAAGTACTTACCAATTATATCTATACAATATTGTTGTTAGTGGGTGTTAAAAATAACAATAAGTAAATAATAATTATATAAATTTATTTAGAATATGACAACTTAAATACTTTTATATATTGAAAACTGGTTGTGTATCTTGAGCGCACGATGTCGACTATATTACTGATCGTGTTATGTTGCGCATTGCGCAGTCATGAGTTGTTGAGTAATACGACATAAGCGTAACTGCTACAATATATCTAAATACATTTGTTAAATTAACGATTACTTGACGGATACTTATTTCAAATTAATACCAACTGAATGATGTGAAACAGTAAATAAGTTGAGTTGGGCCAATTAGGTGCGAACAACGCCGTTGTTTAGCGACTTTTAAAACGTCCGGGGTCCCCCGCGACAGGTGGCGCACTCCACGGTGAATCCCCGAAGAAGTTGACGACTCTACTTGCCCAGTTGATATTTTGGTAACGTCAAACGAAATTATACCTAATAATTATTTACAGCATTTTTTAAAGAATTTGCCTGTTTTTGTTAAATTTGTCACCGATATTTAGCATTGCATTTAAATAACCCAAAGCGAAAGTCTAACATTCATTCAACATCATCTAGAAAGTTAACTATCAAATCGCCCCCCCCTGTGGGACGTGGACCCCACGTTGGGAAACACTGATCTAGGGAGTGCTGGAAAATCTGTTGGAAGTTTTGAAGACAATTCTTAACCGATCCTGAAAATATTTTGTTCTATTTGACCAATGTCAAATAATCGGGTGTCATATCGGCACCCCTTCTCCGTTCCCTTCCTTCCGGCAGTCCGTTCCCTTCTGAGGGGCTGGGCAGTCCAGTGTTGTTGACAGGTCCCGGGCTCCCCAGTTTTGGCGACTGACAGCACCCGCGGGTTTTAGTGGACATTAGGTTCATTCGCGAGTTCTATACACTCCACCCAACCACGGATCCCACCTAGGACCGATGACAGTGCGTAAATGCATTACCTCACGAAAAGAAAAAAATATGTCACTTAATCGGCCACATCTTCGGGGCAGGCTTAATAAGGCACTTCCTTTGATACATAAATACTTCCCTTTCCTTCAGCTAATGGCAGCTCGATATCCTGCTGCACTAAGAATGGCGAGGCGTTACTGCCTGAGGAGAAGCGGCACTACGCATGCGCGCCCATATACGTGGAGCCTAAAGACGAATTCTTCGGAGAGTACAAGCAGCGGTGTCTCAACTTCGTGAGGGCACTGCTGGCGCCGAGCACCGATTGCATTATTGGATATGGCAACCCGGTGAGTTTTTCTGTCTCACTGTATTTATTTGTAGTATAAGACAAACGAATCCTTTGATGAGTGCTTCTCTGCACTCCTCCAGTGGGCCAGCGCAAGTTCACAAACGACGCGGGACGCGACAGCATGTCTGTAACAATGCGGTGGTAGCATATGAGTAAGAGGTACTTCTCTCCCGTCGTGCCGACCCTATACGGTGCGCAACCTACTACTAAATAAGAAAATTAAACTTACACCGTCCCGCGGTTTCACCCGCCTGACTCAGGTCTTATTAGTAGCAACGTATTAGTATATATGATATGGCCTTACCCGATAAATAGACTATTCGACACAAAAACAATTTTTCAATTCGGGGTCTAGACTAACTACTGGCCCTACATTGTACTAGCGTGTCTAAAGAAACAAACGAACAACCCCTTCAGCTTTATATTATTTGTAGACGTAACAGTTGATATTTGACGCCGTTGTAGTTTGTAGGCAGGTAGGCAGTTGTGGCCAGAGTCTGAAAACGACAGACACAACTAAAGAAGTGCCTCTAGTTTTTAAAGTACCATGACAGTTTTCTTGTGGTTATTTTTGTGTGACTTTTGAGTCTTCAGGCACAATAGCTGGTGTCTAGATGACTACGAATATAATTTGTTCAAGGTGTGCGTTTGTACGTCCTAATCTTAATATTGAAATAAATAAATATGTTGTAATGTACATACATTCCGTTCTCCCGGGACCCGCTGTGTGCGAATCCGAACCACACTTGACGGTGCCTTAACTCCGTTTAATTTTTTTGTTAAAGTTTTATTTTTCTCTCATATTGTAGATGAACGGCGCGACTCACTTCCTTGACCTATCCCATCTATACGGGAGTTCAACGGAGAAGGTAGCCGAGCTGAGGGGTCCTGGTGGTGAGCTGAAGGTGTTCAAAGATTATGGAAGGGATATGCTGCCACTGACGGACAGAAAGGAATGCGTCAATATGCAAGAAGGATCCGTCTGTTTCAATTCAGGTTGGCTTTATTTACACAAGGCTGGTGGACATTGGTGCGAATGACTATAGGTGTCGGCAGTCGTCAAAATAAATAATCAAATAACTCATTTTGTTAGAGGTAGTACCATGCCGAATTGGGTCGATACTCTCGCTCATACGATACCGCCGTATGTTGTCATGCTTCATGTGGCTTGTAAGTTCCCGGTGGCCACTGGCGAGGAGATAATGAGGGTCTATGGAGGTCGGTAGTCATCAGAAGCCTCCAATTGCTCATTCACTTCCCAATTGTTAAAATAGTGTACTTTTTCAGTCTTAGTTTGATAAGCAAAGAAGTTTCGTTTAATTCAGATGTGCCCTGTCCGACTTTTTGATATGAAAAACCATCATATGGGATGTTTTATTATTTTTAATTCATTGCATCCATTTTATCAAGTTTAAGAGTGGGTACATATTTCTTTTAATATTGTGTTATAGCTATTTCGTTATCAAGGCGCATTTTTCAGATTAAATAAGTTGAATATAAATTGGTATATTTATATTCAACTTATTTAAGTAAAATAATGGGTACTAATAATGTAAGAAACAAGAACCTACGGTTAGATTAGGTTCTCTATTGGAGAAAACTTGGTTTGCCGTGAAGAGGGAAGTACACCTCTCCAAATAATTGACGTGAATTGACTTTATATACTCGCATTTTACAGCGGAATGTCAATGATAGTCTGTTTACGCAAGTTTATAATTTATGGTCGTCCAAAAACACTAAGCCAGTTCGTCACGGGGATGTATTGAATAAGCTTTTGAGTATTCGCTCGCTGATTACTCTGGAATGTTCGTATCGTTGCAAGAAACAAAATGACGTACAATTTTCCAAATACGTAAGCTCTCAAAATTTCTAATCCAGGGGACCACCATGGCAACCAGGTGATATCCCTCACGATACTGCACACCATATGGACCAGGGAACACAACAGAATCGCTCGGGAGCTGGTCCGCATGAACCCGGACATGGGTGAAGACGACGTGTTCATGGAAGCCAGGAGAATAGTCCAAGCGGAGTACCAGCATATAGTTTATAATGAATGGCTGCCTTTGGTCCTAGGTAAGATTGATTAAACATTTACAACATACAATCTCTTCTGTATCTTCGCTTGCACCTATTCCAAATGTCCCCAAAAAAAGATATCCCTAAAAGCATCATAGGGATGTTATGTTAGTCCAGACTTTATATTACCAAAATTTCATCCTAATCCGTAAGTTTTAGCGTCTACATATATAGACATACATACAAACTTTCGGTTTTTTAATATTCGTAGTATATTTTTTCTATTCAATAGGGGAGACAAACGAGTAATCGGAGCCTTTTTACGACTACTGACGCCCATGAACATCTACATAATTACTATACCGATGAGTTGAAATGGGCCACCGGCCACTCACATACCGCACGAATCGCGATGGCGACGCTGTCACTTAACGCCGGTATCAAGTGAGCGAGAGGTACTTCGCCGGCCGTGCAGGCCCAATTCCGTTACTTTCACAATTGTCATGTACAATGCAGAGCACTATCTCCTCCTAAGCCTTAGTGTGTTAAAAAATTGTAACAAAATTGTTGTCAGGCTGGGAAACGCTGGAGCTATTTAACCTGAGACCATCACAGAACGGTTACGTACACGGGTATGACGCGCAGGTCAACCCGTCAATAACGGCGGAGTTCTCTTCGGCAGCCATGCGCTTCGGACATTCCGCTGTCGACGGGAAGATCATGTGAGTATCTCTTCGCGCAGAGCAATAGATAGTGCCATTATGCATTGCAGGGGAATTCGGCTGGCACGGCTGGAGAGGGCACATAATACTACCGTAAAGTGCTTATCACAGTGTTTCGTGATATTTGACAGTAGCCCAATGGAAGGGAGGAGGAAAGGAGGATAACGTATTTGAATGAAAATTGTGCCGATGTATATGGGCGTCGGTAGTCATAATATCTTCTAGTTTGTCCCGTACACTATAATAAAATTTAAAAAAAAAGCTAATCTTTTTTTTTTAAATTTTATTAATTCAATGAGATAAAAATCAAAAGGAGTTTAATTTTTAACCAGTATCTGATAGTCGTAAAATGCATGTTCCAGGGCGCTTAGCTACTACAAGCAGAGTTTGGTCGAGGCCGCGCGTCTGCCGGACTTGATGTTCCAGCCGGATCGACTGAGGATCAAGGAGTACCTGGACAGCATGCTGGTCGGCCTCATGTGGCAGCCCATGCAGGAAGTGGACATGTTCATCGATGAAACGGTTAGCTTCGTTTTTACTACTCTACGCTGACGGGATTGTCCAGTGCTGCTTCACCAGTTACGATCAGACACATCGGGTGGCGGCCTAGGTGAGATTGTGGTCGGTAAGGGGACAGACCGCAATCCTTTCCCGCAGATGGGAATGATATATCCCGATCACTGCTAGTGCCAGCTGTTATGTATCCTTATTAGGAGTCTGTATCCTTCGCAGGGATATTTCACGAAGAATGGCAAAAAAATCATTGAGTTAAAAAATATAAAAATCATAAGTTCATGGTAATGATGATTCAATGTCATGACAATGACAACAAATTAAATATATGACAGAATAACGTCTGTCATGACAGCAGTTGTAAATAACTGCTGCAGCGAAATAAGGATGATTATGATATTTTTTTCATAACTTTGGTTACATTATCGAAGTTTCATAATGATATACAGCCCATCTTCATCACAGATAATTTTCTAAAAGGATTCCCATGAAACAATATTTTTTTCAAACCGGTTCAGTAGTATCGGAGCCTATTCAATGCATAGAATTAAAGAAACAATCAAATGTTTCCTCTTCATAACATTATTATAGACACTAGCAGCGTAACGGTTTCACTCGCGTATTACACCCAAAAACGCACCCTAATAGGTCGATGTTCGTAAAGTTCTTAGCGGATGTCTTCAAGCAAGCCGCCAAATTTCAAGTTTGTAAGCGTTGTAGTTTCTGAGACTTCGTGATGAATCAGTGGGTGGTGTGGAGACTTGTAAGGCTTGGTTGAATCTGGTCTCAGGTGTTGCTGGTGCAGAAAAAAGTCCTCAAACAGCTGCAGTTGCACGTTTCGCCCCTATTGTCCTTCGTAGGTCTTGCTGTCGTGTTTGGTGCGACTGTTGTGTTAGAGGATCGGTTGTAGGAGAGCGACGCAAATCAGATGTAAATAGGCTCCGATAACTTTATTACATTATAGACAAACGAGTAATCTTTTTTACGACTGCCAACGCCCAGAAAAGTCCTCATAATTATCATGCCCATGCGTTGCCCATCTCCCCACAACAACACACTTGCCGTTTTCCCACATACTATATAAATAATAAAATATTTTTCAGCTGACAAAATACCTGTTCCACGGCGTGAAGCCGTTCGGCCTGGACCTGGCCGCCATCAATATACAGCGCGGGAGAGACTTCGGCATCAGGCCTTACAACGACTACCGGAGACTCGTGGGGCTTAAACCCTTCGAGAGCTTTGAGGAATATAGTGAAGATGTATGTTCAAATCTTTAAAGTATTTAGACTATCAAACACTATATATGTGGGTAACCTGACACTAAATGTAAAAGCATAAACATATTTTATAACCGGCTAGCTGAGTTGCCAACATGACGCTTAGTCGTCAGAGGTTGCAGGTTCGTATCCCGTCCAGATCATGGATGTTTATATATGTGTTTTAAGTATATCTTTAATAAATTCTCAAATTTTCATAAATTTATAAAAATATGAAATATATTTCCGCTGACTAATTCGGCTGCAAAGCAGCACAGCACCGCCTTTTTTATATAGTATAGAGAGGCAAACGAGACAGAGCCTTTTGGCGACTACCAACACCCTTGAACATCCGCATAGTTACTATCCCATTGCTTACTTGCTCTCCTTTCCACCTACCCTCTGGGCCATCGTACTACATTTGGAAAACACCCTCAAACGAGTTTAGTAATCTGTAAAGAGAGGTACATTTTAACCTTACTCAAGGAGGCTGACCCACTAATATTATCTATTATCTGTAACTTGGGGATCAAATCTCAAATGTTAACTGTCGAGAGAAATGTTAACTGTCTTCAGGCTTTACCAAGAAATATTGTAGATGTCGACAGATCTCTGGACAGAGGTTCGGTCTTTAACAAAGCTTGTTCAAGCTCGCATACTGATGTCTTAAGTTTACACGAATGTTAGTCATTACAGTAAACCCGTGACCATGGTTGCTGTAAAACTTCTGAAACGTCGGGTTAGATAAATATTTAAATAAACCGCCATAAAATCCGTAAAAGTAGTTTTATTGTATAGGTTCTTCAGTCCGTAAAGGACATAAGTGCATGGCAAGAGAAGATGACATGACGCTTAGTGATTATAACTTGGCGTGAAGCCAAAAGCGTGTGTTAGTATCGAATCATTAAGGATTATCTGGGTGGTTTACCGCTGTGCGGAACCAGTGAGGCGATTCGGAACTCCCTAATGGGAGAACTCCACGTAAGTCCAGGACCATGCTACAGTCATCTTACTGTGGTTGTCGTTACGATATCGTTGGGAATAGGAACTGTACTATCTTTCTAAACCACTACATAAAAATCTAAGTTTGCATTTTTCTGAAATAGAAAAGAATGGAAAGGTTTTGTCAAATGAATAACGTAATTTAAGGCTGAATTAAAGTTACTTTTTCAGGTCGGTGAAGACTTTTTGACGTTGTATGCCGACCCAGAGGACGTGGATTTGTTCGTGGGTGGCCTAACGGAAACGCACGTCAACGGCGGTGCGGTGGGACCAACGTTTGCAGCCATCATCGCGGATCAGTTCTCCCGGCTGAAGAGGGGGGACCGATACTATTACGAGTACAGTCCTACTGTAAGCCCAGGAGCTTTCACATTGGGTAAGATAATTCTATACTTGCTAGCGTGCCAGTCGCTGAGGTGTCCTGTTGATGCAAGATCCGGGGCACCACAGCCGCAGGCTCTCGCAGTGGTGCTTATTCGGTAGCCCGCTGCTCATGCTGATCCCACCCATACCCTGTCAGTTCATTCGGAACTTACTAGTATCTCTCTACGGTTTGTCGTAGCGTCATGGTATATATACATATAGTCTATCTCGATAAATGAGCTATTCAACACAAATATATTTTTAAATCGGTCAATAACTTTTCAGCTTTACATCTTTTATCATCATCATTATCAGCCCTTATCGGTCCGCTGCTGGATTTCAATGAACACCAAGACGACCGACCTCCTGGTACTCGCGTCCATCACGAACCTGCTACTGCACGAAGATCTTCTTCCCACCTGGTGAACGGTCGACCAAAACTTCGTTTTCCTAAACGTGGTCTCCACTCGAGAATCTTACTGGCCCAACTGCCATCGGTTTTTCTGAGTGTGTGATCTGCCCAAATCTACATCTTATTGTTTATTATCTATCTCAATTACAAATTTAGTATCTATTTATTATAAAATAAAGTCCCAAAAGTTGTGAACGATTTTCTTAAAATCTACTGATCGGATTTTCATGTGGATTCCACGAATGCGATAACAAAGTAAACTGTGTATGATTAGTTAATAATGTTCCAGTCACTGTTATTTCCGGGCGAAGCCGGGGCGGGTATCTAGTATATTATAATATTGAAATCTTTGTAAGGCTGCATTATGGGCACATTGGAGCTCCCTCACGCTGATATAACATTAGTAGTGAAGTTTTAAACCATCCTACGGTTTTTGTGTCCTTTTGAGGTTTATGAGGGCAATAAATCTTCTTTTTACTGTACAAATGTTAATGGGAGGGGAGGAGGTAGGGGAGAGACACGTCTGTATAATAACTAAGCGGATGTTTGTAAGGGTTACAGACATCAAAAGGATCCATTTTCTCATTCACACCCTGATATTACAAAAAAAAAATAACATTGTTTCATTATAGTTTCACTATGATATTTTTTTCAATTCTAGAGATTATTGTGGCCTAAAATACTCCATATCTTCTTAAATACAAAAAGCTTGTAATTTTTTTGATACGATTAAGTTTTTGTTCGTTGGGGGCAAACCTTTACATACGTATAGGCGGCAAACGAACAATCCCTTTGTCGACTATAGACACCCAAGGACATCCGCATTATTTTCGAACATATGTGTAGCACTCCTTTTCTTCTCCCGTCCGATAAGTCGCCGGGTACTCGCAAACCGCACGAAACGCGATATTTTACATTACTTAACGGTGGTGTCACGTGCGAGTGGTACCTCCCATAGCATAGCACTACCTAACCTCACTGCTTGCTTTTTTATGACGGTACGAAGCTGCTGACGGTGGTCTCGTGTCAGTGAGGGTTACTACTCGAATCAGCTGCAATGCAGCGTGAAACCTCTTAGATTTTTTTCATTTTTCAGCACAACTAAATGAGATTAAGAAGGTAACCATGACGAGGATCCTCTGCGACAACAGCGACGGCCTTGAGTTCGTGGCTCAGGGGATGCATGGCTTCCTCATAACTGAATACCCTGGGTAAGTAGCAAGGGGTATTGCCAAGCTGCATGCAGCGGGCCTGGACTGGCACGATGTGTTCCGTTTCCTGCGGTTTGTAAGTAGCCGGTGGTCCATTGGAAATGAAGAGGAAAGGAGGGAAACGCATCCGGCATAGTAATTGTGATGGTATTCATGGTCATCGGTAGTCGTAAAAAAGGCTTCGATTCCTTACTTGTCCCTCTACACAATAAAAAATCTACGAACATTTCAGGAACTTAGCAAACAAGCAATCGAAGCATTTCGTTGGCTACTAGCGCCAATATGCATCCGCACATGGGATATGTGGACGTGTTGTGGTCCTTCCACCTTGTTGTCCAATATGTCTTGGGAAACACAAACACCGTACGAACCGCGACATCATAACGGTATCTAGTGAGCGTCATAAGACGGCCTCACACGGCACTCACTTGATTCAGTCCATAAGTTTTTTTGTTCTTCGTTGGAATATTATTTACATAAAATAATATTTATTACGACAATAGCGAAATTTGAAATAAATCAATCAATCAATTTTACACACTATCTCCAGTTTGTATGCAGCCGAATTGGGCCCGCGTTGAACGTGAAATGACGTTGACTTCGTCAACGTCGCGTTTCGATCAGCTTGTGAGAATTCCGGTAGGCCCTAACCTCCCCATCAAATGGCAGCACAGTTTAAAGATGGAGCAGATTAATAGAATACTATTATGCGCGTTAGGTTAAATTAAAAATAAAAATGTTTAGATTATGCACTTCTTCCAAATAGAATATGCTGTGAAGAAAAACTTAAAATCATGCGCGTAACAGTGACTTTCCAAAAACATTATCACTTGGAATGAATGACAATATTCAGTATGAAAGCGTGTATCTTGTATTTTTGTAAAACAATGGATTTAAAACGTAAATAATAAAGTCGACGTTTAAATATGTATTCGGTCTAGTTGCTTGGATGTATTGTCAAATCTTGAGGTAAATTTATATTAACACATGCATTTTACAATTATATAAATTATTATATTATTTTAATTATATAAATACATTATTTACACAATCTCTTTATTTCTTACTTTATAAAGGCGTAACTGATCAGTCGAAGCATTTTGATGACTACCGACGACCATAAACATCTGCATTCGGGACAGTTATTATTCAGACGGTTGGCCTTCTTCCCTCTCCCCCGCCAAAAGTCAAACACACAAACCACGCGAAACACGCTATATAATTATATATATGCCGATGCGATAGCTGTCAACTTACAGCGGCACCTTCTATTGCGCATGACCCGTTGCAAAAGTCTCGTTATAATATATAAATCTTAGTTATTGCTTGTAGCGGGTTACGTCATTTTACTAAGTACAATGTTATGATTTATTGATTCAATTATTACTAATTCACAGGAACCCATTAACACACTGCAAAGATGACAGAAAATTACCAGAAATGGACATGTCAAAATTCAGTACGTCCTAAAAAAGGGTTATAACCAATATTAGTATGAAAATATATTCAAAGAAACGTTATGTATGTTTTGAAATCCCGACTGTGTAGTAGGAAAATTTAAATTTAGAAGTGTCTTTTCTGTTTCACTTGTCAACAATGTGACACAATGTTACAAATCAAAAAATAAAATGGAACTTTAGCTGACGTAAGTAACATCTTTATATTTGCTTTTTCTACTTCATCATGGTCTGTTAGTTTTGTATTGGCGGATAATTTTATAGTAAGAAACATTTGCAATTGCTTCTTATTATTTCCTGAAATTATTAATTATTTTTAATAACGTATAATTTTATTACAATGGTGAGACGTTTATCTATTATTGTATCTGCAATACGTGTTAACCTATTGTAATAAAATCATTTATTATTAGTATTGAAGAATACCAGTATTTTTTAAACGTTGATGATAAAATTGATTAATTTCTTTCTTTCCTTTCTTAATATTCTTACTGTTCTTCCGTTTATACCTTTAAACTTGTAACTGCGAATGATTTTTATTATATTTTTGTATGTTATGAACTCGGTTCAATGATTTTTTGAACATAAAAAATCCAGGAGTCGGGATGATGATTGGATGTGATGATAAAAAAAGCAAATATTTAACAGAAACAAAAAAAAAGCTTTTTGATAACATTGCATTGTAATGATTAATTTACATAGAGATGTTACAGGTGAAAATAAAATAGATGTGATGTAAAACATACATAAAAATAAGAAATATAATATAGTAAATCATACATAAAAATAACAATTAAAAAAAAAAACATCCTTCGTAAGAAAAACATGTTTCACTTTGTTGAAGTTTTACACTATACAACGGTAGGTTATTATTATATTTTCTTATTTTCTCTTATTTTAAATGTTACTTCCGTAAAATGCGGCAAATTTCATTTTAGCAATTAACAATAAACGTGGGCTTAAAATTTTCGACGAGCGATGTTGCCATTAGTAATAATATTTTAGTAATAGTGTAAAATGTGCATAGGTGGTGAATGAATGTCTATTTCTGGCCACAGTTGTGTCCTTACTTTAAATGATTTTTATGAAGTAAACTTATGTTCATAATTTTTATTTTATTTATTTAGACTTTCCCATGTATGTTACACTGATACTTAAAAATACTTACTAGCTATACATATAGTTTGAACTAAGCGCAACCACTATTTAAGGAAAGCACCGCATGATGTTTTTAATGATTAAGGCATTTTGGAATGTTTAATTTTAAGCAATTGTATGTAGTTTTGTGCCCCGCGTAAATAGAATTCCGCTAACAGCAGTATCTTTAATGTGAAGATAACAACAGCTGATTGTTATAGCAAGGCGTAGACATTTTGATTTCGTACTTTTGCATGCTTTTTGAAGTAATAAATGATTAGATATATATGCGTTTTACTTTATTCAATTTTAAATATACCTGGGCCATTAACTCATTTGTCTCCCTTAAATATATACATATATATATATATATATATATATATATATATATATATACATATACATATATATATATATTTCTGACCTTTGACAGACGGAGAAGAAATTGATCATACAATCTGTTTTTTACGGTACCCTAAAAATAATTACGAGCGTCAGCGGTCAGGATAACTACCTGATTCGTGACACCAGTCGCCTTCTCGGACAACGATAAGAAATAACACACCGACAGACTCCTATCCTCTTCTCGATCCTTGCCAGTTCGCTGAATTGTGTTTGCATTTTGTAAAATAAATGAAGTATTTAATTAATAAAGCAGCGTCAGACAGGCTCGATGGAATCCTTGCGTTAAAATTTTATAATTATTATATGATCATCATCAGTGATTCCATCCAAGCTCCTTGACACCGACCTCCCTATTATATGATCATCATCAGTGATTCCATCCAAGCTCCTTGACACCGACCTCCCTATTATATGATCATCATCAGTGATTCCATCCAAGCTCCTTGACACCGACTTCCCTATTATATGATCATCTTCAGTGATTCCATCCAAGCTCCTTGACACCGACCTCCCTATTGTATGATCATCATCAGTGATTCCATCCAAGCTCTTTGACACCGACCTCCCTATTGTATGATCATCATCAGTGATTCCATCCAAGCTCCTTGACACCGACCTCCCTATTATGAATGAACGCTCCTATTAAATTAATTAAGATTCATCATTATCAACCCTTATCGGTCTATTGCTGGACATAGGCCTCTTTTAATGAACGCCAAGACGAAGGATCTCCTGCTACTCGCATCCATCCCAGAACGGCTACTGCACGGAGAGCGCCTTCCCACCCTTTTTTCGATGACGAAGGGGAATTCATTTACGCATGATACCTGGGAGCCCGGGTAGACCCCCAGACCTATGTTGAACTCGACCATTGGGTAGCAA
>JAFELO010000079.1:162235-175574 GCA_017140195.1 Eumaeus atala
ATAGGCCTCTTTTATACTACTCTTTTATACTAGGCTACTGCACGGAGAGCGCCTTCCCACCCTTTTTTCGATGACGAAGGGGAATTCATTTACGCATGATACCTGGGAGCCCGGGTAGACCCCCAGACCTATGTTGAACTCGGCCATTGGGTAGCAATACCAACTATACCCCTACGGGAGCCTTCAGCCGCTATTGGTGTTGGGTCCCGGATCTGCAGGCAACAGGACCCCTCCAGCAACAGGCTGGCCTCGCCAAAAAGGCCAGACTTCACCTCCTCGGAGGGATCGTCTTCTCACTTGGCGTACGGTCGACAAACACTTCTTTTTCATAAACCCGGCCTCTACTCAAGAACCTTACTGGCCCATCTGCCATCTGTTCTTCTGAGTGTGAGACCAGCCCATTGCCACTTCGGCGAGCTTATTCGTCGCGTGATATCGGATACTTTAGTTCTCTGCCTTATGACTTCTTTACGAATTCTGTTGGCCCAACACAGCACGTACAATACCCCGTTGAGCTGCCGTAAACTTTCCGACCAGTCCTAAGTTAAGAGGCCATGTTTCGACCCCGTCTCCATCAAAGGGAGAACGCATTGGTTGAAGACTTTTGTCTTCAAGCTCTGTGGTACAGGCGACGTGAGAATGTGATGACGCTTCCGGAATGCTGCCCAACCCAACGGAATCCTTCTATCGGCTTCTTTCTCGAAGTTATGTCTACCTAATTACAATTAGTTGCCCGAGATAGAAGTATTTGTCTACGACTACGAGAACAGCTAAATCGACGTGGACCGGCCTAGGGTGAACGTGTTCGTTGAACATGACCTTTGTCTTGTCCAAGTTAATCCCGAGGCCAATATGTCGGGAGAATTCATTTAGGCTGTGCAACATTTCATGCAAGCTCTACAACGATTAACTGAACAACAACTCCGTGTTGAAGCCTGTTCAAATTTAATTCAAGTAGCAAGAGAGTCTAAATGATATACTCTCATTGGCAATATTCAGCCATAGATAGTTTTGCTGTAAAACCCCAAGACGGACTGAAAATAAAAATGAAAACATTATTTTCAACAATCCAAAGTCTATAACTTGGCGGTTTGACACCTTGCACTACATGTTAAGCCGTCACGTCGTTCTAGTGCCTTTATTCCCTTTGGTCGTATCTGAACAGAGAGTGAAGTGAGTAGGTGTACACTAATCGTGTTTGCGCATATCCTTGTGCACTATTATATGTACCTACTGCGTATTGGGGTTGTGTCTTTACGGATGGACGCCATAGCCGAAATTCGGTCGAGGGTTATACAATACTATTCATCTATGTGCTGGTCAAGGCTGAGACTAGCCTTTTGCTGTTAGGAATTAGAGTCTAACTACAATAAAGGATGATTATAAATCGTTACTAAATGTTCATATGAATCCCAGCCCGTGGATAATTTACAAAACCACGTGGAAATGTCAGTATTTCTATGTATTCTATGTATATTTTTTATCAGAATTGCCAAGTTTCATCAAAATTTGTTCCGTAGTTAGAGTTAGTAGATTGAGTAACAAACATCCAAACTTTCGCTTTCATTACTAATAAGTAAAGTTAATACTAGACCAGGAAAAAACCAATAACATTTGTCTTCAAGTTCATTCCTTGTTGATCGATCTACTTGCGTCAGGAAAATTTACGGCACAAGGGCACGTGTGGAGGCTCCTTTATAATATAAACAGTGTGTACACACTTGGCATAGCCGTAAGAACGTATGTTCATATTTCGGGTGGCGGCCGCAAACATGCGAAAATTATGATTTCTTTTGTTCTGCGAAAACCTCTAACAAGTACAGTCTGTGAAAAAAAATCGCAAAAGGTCTAGGGGCTATTAAACTTCTAGAGGTCATTACAGCGGCCATCTCAGTTCGGAGGAGTCATCTGCGCGGGATGTATTGTAGTGTGCTAGTGTTTCGTCTTCTCTGAAGCAAGATGGTATCATACCGCCAAATCTCTGACTGCTTGCTGATAAAAAATTGTAAAATCACGATAAGGCAAATCAAAAGATTTGGACTTACTCGGCACACTTCAACTTTTAACCCTTATCGCTTACGTCATACTGAAAAACAATAATACCCGTTAATACCTCGGATCATAAGTGCATATGGCAGAAAGAGTTCTGCACTGCAATTGAATTCAGTTGGAACTACCGGGGACGAACTTCTCCCTTCCAAGTTATCAAGAGGCAGACAAGTATAGCATATCTTACTAAATAATTTAAGAGGTTTGTGAGTTGCATACGAAACAAGGAGTGAACAAATGAGTATTGGACGATGATACCGACTTAGTCTGCAGTGTACTGTAAAAAATAACACCACTTCTACTTACACACTATTAAACCGCACATGAGGTCTTCATTTCGATGGTGGGTAGATACTATTTTGACAATAGTCATCCTCTCCTAAATGTCTTGGCCGGGCCTAAGAGGCTGTAGCCTAATGTTAATTAATGCAGTATACATAATAATTTAACTAACGACATAACAAATTACCCAAGAAGAGGCAATATGGTCTTATATTTATCTATAGATAACTTACCACTCGAAACTTACAAACAAATGCAATGGCCTATATCGCAAGCCAAAAAAATATCTACACATAATTTTATTACTTTGATATCTACATAATACTTTGGTCAGGAAATATTCTGCCGACTATACACGTTTCAAAGTCAAGGTGCGCCTCGCACGTTACGCTGACTCGCTCTCATGATTTATGACGAGTTTGTACACCCTGTGTACCGTTCAATGCTGGTTTCCAATTCCAAGATATGTCTGTTTAATTGCTTTACACTTTTTACTTGCGCATTTTAAATTTGATTTTGACATGGCAATATCGCTGAAGTTATTTTCGTACTACATATTTTGTGTGTGATGTAAGGTACAATCGACAAAATTAATTTCATGTTATAGCTCCGATATGAATTGTGGAGTACGTGGTGCTTAAAGATTTAGTTAATTAGAACTCATGGTTAATATCTTTTATGTTATAGGGAGGCGAACGAGTAAACGGAGCCAATTTTGTGACTATCAACACCCATTGACATTCACACATTACTTTACCACAGCCTATATGGGGTTGGGGATGGGCTATTAAAAGTATGATTAAATGAAAGTTTTATACCCCAAAATAATAGTTAGTAATATAATAATTCGAAACGCAAATGAACTTCATTCACGTTAGGTATCCCCTATTCGTTGGTTGCATTCCGTAGAATATTCAATTTTATGCTAATAGTGATTGGTTTCAGAAATGTAAAAATCGTTTGCGCCGTTTTATATTTAGGCGAGATGATTTGTCACAAACGGAACACATACATATATCCTGCACCCGACTTGTGTTACAAGACAAGTGACATACTGCTTAATGCTTATATACTTTTTGAAATTAAAATAAAAAAGGAATTTTGTACACATAAAACTACACACAGCCGAAAAAAGCGATTCCAAATAGCAATCCTAGCTTTTCACGACGATAATCTCAACTAAAACTATTAGGCCTCCGCCATATCACAGGTGCTATAACTGGACACTGTCACATAACATGCATATCTTAACTATATATGCCACAGACATGCCTCTATGTAGAGCCTGCTCAAAGGAAGAAGCATTTCATGTGCAAATAGAATGCACAGGAGTGGCAACACAACGAGCTTCCTTGGAACCCAGTAACTCTCCCGAAGGTATATACCAACATAAAGAATTTAATGGGGAGCTGAACTACCAACGCAAAAGAGATGCAAACAAACGTTACGCAAATCACCCGAGCACCAAGTAAGTAACCAAGTATGTATGTAGAAAACACAGACGTTTTCGTCCTCTATGTCGGGAATAGTAACTCTACCATCGGTAGGAGGCAAAGATTTCTCCACACGATCGATGAGTCGGAGTAATAAAGGAGCAAAAATGGGACCCGAGAATTGCATTGGGCCCTTGGCAGGGCTAATCAGGCCTTATTACCTCTTACTATAAGTCTCTGATAATACTCGTAAAGTTTAGTTTCTGCTAAATAGTCGACGACATCGTTGTAATTAGCCGTGAAGCACTTCCGCGGATGAACCGAAGTGGTTTCATCCTGAAATTCTGAAATTGGCCTTGACACTTAACTGTCTGTCTCTTCCGTAATGATATGACATCTAATGAGTATTTAAAACGTTCTATTATTCTCGTGTTTTTACACAACACACATTTTTATGTTTGCTATACTTTTCATTGTATTTCTTTTCCAATTTAACGGTCATTTTCTATTTGAAATAGTGCAGTCTATTATTAAAATATATATCAAGATGCACATACACAGTCGGCCTCTCAGAACAGTCCGTATAAAAATGTGCACAATGTGAATTGTGCACTTTGAAAAAATATTTTAATACCATGCGCGTAAGGTTTACTTTGAAAAAAAAAGTATGTCTAAATTATGCAATTCTTTCAATCAGAATTTGCTTTATAAAAAGAACTTAACATCATGCTCGTAAGCTTAACTTAAGAAAAATGTTTACTTACAATCAAGTTCACTTTAGAATGACAATTTAGTATGAAATCGTGTATCATTTATGTGTGTAAATCAATTAGAGCAATATATATATAACCGTATTCTAACTTTAGTATATCGCGTATAGAAAAAGTGAATCCGTGTCTGGTCCAGGTTTTATCAGGTTTAACTGATTATATGCCAAGGTGTATATAATTATTAGCTGCATACGTCCAACGTGATAGTCTCATGACTCAAAGCCTGCTCAAAGCTTCCTTTTTACAACTGGGTAATGTCTACAATAATCGTGTATCTTGTATTTTCTTTTTTATTTTCTTCTGAGCTGAACTTATGTTGTGGAAGCGAAGAGAAGCTGGGTTTGGAAGACTAGCTTCGTGATCGGAAGAGGGATGTACCCTCCTTTCTCCAGCAGATGGGAGAGATGCATGCCGATGTGAGACTGTTTGGCTGACCGATGACTGACTGGCTGGCTGACCATTAATTTTATCATCATATCGATTTTCCTGTTTTTTTTTTTAACTGATATACAATTTTTTTATCTGATAAGAAGCCGAGCTTGAACTTTAGAGTAGAATTAGTGGTTGGGTTGGGTTAGGTTCGGTTAGTATAAATCAATGGAAAGGAGACGAGAGCCGCGATCGCGGCCAAGAAGACGATGTCAGCGGCCGCATCCGCTAAAGAAGTGGAGTGGGGACTTTGTCTGCAGGAGTGCTTCAGCATTGTTAAAAGCGGAGGAAAAGGTAAACCTCCAGGAGCTTGGTATTGTCCCGTTCCGGATTCGCCAGTCTGCGACCGGGGCGCGGCTTAACGAGCTGCCAGGCTACACGAGCAGCGAGAAAACGGATAACCTCGCCACTCGCCAGCAGGAAGTGCCAAGAGAGGAGGCGGAAGTTTTGAGGCCCGAGAAAAAGGTTGACTTAATACTCTCGGTCCTGAGTGACGTAGTCACTCGTGAGGCTGTTGGAGGCGTATCTCTCTGGTCGCAGAGTGGCATTCGAGAACCGGTCGGGTCTGTGGAGTGTCGGCGAGTCGGGCGCGGTGTCCCGCAGGGCTCTGTACTTGCACTACTCCTGTGGGACTTCGGCTACGACTGGGTCCTGCGAGGCCGTCTCCTCCCCGGGATGGGTGTCATATGTTACGCGAATGACATCCTCGTGTACACCCAGGGAAAGGACGACAAGGAGGCTCCGCTCCGTGATCAGCCGCATAGAGAGGTTAGGGCTTCGGATCAGACTAGACAAGACCCTTCTCTTCCGCGGGACCGGCCGCAAAGGGCCCCCGCCAGGGGCCACTCTGCAGATTGGAGAGGAGGGGTTGAGCCCCCACATCAAATACCTGGAGCTCATTATTGACGGAGGGTGGACCTTCGGCCCAACATAGCGAATGTTGGGACCGAAGGTCGTGAAGGCGGCGAGTGCGCTGCATAGACTCTTCCCGAACCTCGAAGGACCCAGCGCCGCCTGCAGGCAACTGTACTCTGGTGTCTATCGGAGTATGACGACGTACGGTGCTTCGATTTGGGCAGATCGTCTCACTGCGAGGAATAAGGCCCATCTGCGTGAGAGAGGAGGCTGCCGATGCGGCCTCCCCCGCCGATGCCGAATGGGGGCACGAAGGAGGCGCTGTCTGCAGCGCCTTCAGTAGTGCTCCTGTGTTCCGTGTCAGGCCGGAGTGGGAACTCGGTCCCCTTCATCAAGAGATGGAGTCATGGGGACTATCATAGTGTAGCCGAACAGGCCACCACCAAACAAAAAAAAAGTATAAACTATGGGAAAACCCGAAAAGGCTAGACAGAGCTGCTTGTTTCTCTATAAAAAGTAATGATATCTTTAAACAAAGCCAAGTATATTAGTCAACCTATCACAATAAAGAACCATAGGCTTGGCTTGGCTTTTTTTATTTTTTGTTTAGAGATATTGACACCTTTTATAGAAAAACAAGCGCCAAGCAGCTCTTGGCTAGTTTTTTACAGGATGTTTCTGCTGGGTTAAGTATTACCTATCTGTAGACTGTGCGAACAGCGACTAGTGTTTAGTCTTGTGATTATATAGATTCAAGAACAGAACAAGCTTGCGTTCTCTAAGTTAATTGTACCTGACATTTGGTATGCAAGCTTGTTGTAAAAATGCGAATTCATATTATATTCGTTTTAGAAATTATATTTTATACTTGAAAATATACAAAAAATTTAACACAAATAATTGACTGAAACTTTAAATTACTATAATCAAATATGCAATTACTCAGAGAATAAATTGATTATGTTGCAATGTTCTAAGCTCGTCACATGTCAAAGTTAGGTATCAATTAAAAATAATGATACTTAGAGGTGAAACTGGCCCTTAATATGTTGCCATAACAGCCAAATTGACAGCAGCACTATTTTATATATATATCTGATTAATTGATGCTGGCGAGGATCCAGCTCCAGCTAATCCATGATCGAAACTCGTGTAACTGTAATACAAGTGCTATCAGCTCAACGTGAACTACGCCAGTGGTCATCGGTCAGTGCAACTCGGCACGCCGCACCGGCCAGGCTGTGCACACGAAGGAAGTACAAGTGGTGGTTGTTATAACTCAGTGCCGATATGGTTTGCAAAGTGGCACCCAAAGATGAGACTTGTAAGCTGTTCTTTTTTTAAATAAAAAAATATGGCGACTCCATTTTTAAAATGCTTTTTAGGCGAAAGGCCTATTTGATGAATTTAGGTGTCGTCTATAAGTTAAAAAGTATAATGAAAGAGAATATTATTGAAAATTATATTTTGGATGAAAGAAACTTTAAATAATGTAATAAATAAAAATAAAAATATTCAAGACATTCACTTTTTAATATATTCGAAATTCCTGTTTAATACAATTGGCTTTTATTTATAGATAATTAAAAAATATTTATGACAATTCCATTTTTAAATATATTTTTAAACAAAAGCCTATGTTATGAGATTAAATTGTTCTTTCCATATCGCTCAAATATTTATTTATCTGTGATTTCAATGGGTTGCTACTCTTTTTGTGCAGTGAATTTAAAAATTCGTGAACAGGATTAATAAAGCAATTAGTTTTTAAAACCATAGATTAATGATAATTGTATACCCGAATTTTTATTTACATATTTTCGGTCTATAGGTATTTCGGTTCGGTTTTATTTCTTTCATATAAAAAGGTATACGAAACAATTTTTTAAATTTTATATAATATACATAATAAAAACCGGGTATTATATAATAATTGTGTGCAATAAGTTTTATAACATTAATATAAATTAGTATAAACGAACAGCTAAGTAATAAATTACCTTAACATTTTTATCTACTTTCCATGAAAATAACTTAAGAACTTTAACAGGTAGTTGCATTAATTTTAGTTACTATAAATATCGAGCCAGAAATAAACATTAAGAGGCATCGACTTGGAAGCTTCTTTCCTTTTCTAGTGCATCTTTCGCATAATCTAAGTTTCTGCTAAGATATTACAGTCCCAGGGAATAATTAAGCGCAATATGAGATGCATTCTGCAGAATGAAAAAGATTAAGTGAATGCGAGATGCGTTCGGTTTGAAAATTACCAACATTAATATTAAGTTTTCTCTTGTCGTGGTTATTAAGTAATACAGATCACGATTTAGTAAAATGATTAATGTTTATATCTATGACAATTAGGACATAACTATGTTGTAGCAAGTAATATGAAACTTTTTAAATGTAACCGTTATACAGAAAGGTTCGAAGATAAGTGAAACATTTTTAATGTCTTAATTTATTATTTATTTAATTATTATAAATGGAAAGCTTTTGTAATATATATGACTGTCATTATTTCATGAAAACGTTACTGACCAGATTTGGATGAAAGTTAGCACATATATAGATTACAATCAAATATAACGATAGAACTACATAAATACCATAAAATAAAGATCCGGATTCCAGTAAGATTTTAATCAAATTTAACTCCATCCATCCGCATATGCAGGTGCGTTGCACCTTTTTCATGGTCCAGCAACTACTCACAAACTCCACGAAACGCGACTGCTTTGCTCACTTTTACCTACCCCCGCGGTAGTGCTGGCCCAATTCGGCTGCAATGCAGCACTACTTAGTGCTAAATAATAGAATTCACACTGTCATTGGACACATGCATTTTCAGTACTATAATAATATAATAACTCTATATATACGATATGGGGTTCTTCAAGAAAAGAGTTTACTCCCATCTTAATGGACGGCAACGCGCCTGCATAATCTCGGATCATGCGGATGTCTATGGGCGGCTGTTGTTACCTACCACCTGCTCATTTACTCCTTATCCTATAAAAAAAACTCGATGTCGAGAAACGGTTCTCGAGATGTCACGTATAGCTTTTTAAACACGGTGCGAGTTAAAACAGACAATAGGACACGTTCTCATAAGTTACAATTAAAGTGTTAAATAGCTATTCTATACTCTTAACTGCACAAATGAGTTAATAACTCTAACGGAAATCTGTGAAACCGAATTTCTTAATTTATTCGTCACTAATTTTTTTTTATAGAACTATCGGAGCCGTTTCACTAGTACCGACGCCCATTAACATCCGCATAATTATTATACCGATCCGTTGCCCTATTTTCCAGCCCTCCAATGGACGGTCTACTTACAAAGCGCCCGATACGCTATACTTAACATCTCACTTTTCGGCGGAATCATGTGAGCGAGAGCTACCTCCCCGGTCGTGCCGACCCAATTTCGCTGTAATGCAGCACGGCACTACCTCTTACTAAAACTCAGTTATGTTCACAATACGCTGATCGTGACTCTAGTTGGAACCTGCAAACCGGTTGTTAGTCCGAGATGTTTGAACACGTGGCATTTCAGCGATCCATTCATATGCACCTCACAGGCTTATGAATGTTAATTAAAAATTTGCAATAAACATTCAATATGTCATTTGAAATATGTTACCATAGTAGAATTTATTGACTTTCGGTACCTGGGTGAAGGCTTTTTTGTCGCATTTCGCGCGAATTGTAAGAGTAACAACAACAACAGCATCAACAACAACAATACAATTTCACGTCAGTTTTCTATTAGGGTAGGCAGAGGGAACTAAAACAATAACAGCAATACCAATACAATTTGACGCCAGGACCCTGATTGGGTAGGCAGAGAGAACTATATGCCTGTATACTTATACAGACACTTATTATATCAAATAGCTGAAAAACTTTATTTACATTAGAATGGTTACAATGTATATTAGGAAAATAATCACATTCTTGTTGTAGAAACTTGTAGGGCCTGGTTCACCGGTATCAAATACGGGCATGATCATTAAGAACATCAGATAAATCACGTATTTCGATTCCACCGGATCCAACTAGAAGAGACTGTCAAATTAAGTGCTAATTATCTTTGTTGACAGTTTTAGCGTCGTCTAGTCATTAGTCGTACAACAATAATTAAGAAAAAAGAAAAGTTTTGCGTTCTTTAACATAGCAGACGTTTGAAGTGCAAACGTGTTTAAGTATGCGAATTATTCCTATGTTAGTTTCAAAAATTATAAATATATACTTGAAAATATACAGAATAATTAATTATTAAAAAATATTTTAGACTTATGATAGTAAAATGATCACATTCTAAATGCAGAGGTTATTATTTTGCGACGTTGTAAAACTCGTCAAATGTCAAAAAAATGTAATAATTAAAGGATGGTGGAGCCGAAAATAAATTATATAAGCCTTTACATTAGATGCTTGGTGCTAAGTATTACATTGCTATTTGTCACTTTTTGCGGGACCCGGTGAAACAGTCTTTGAGTCTCCTTCGGTACGTTGAGCTCATTCTGAATCTAAAGCAACATACCGTTCACTAGTCCGTTGAAGTTTCACTTCTGTTATGTGTCCCAACCTAGAAATTTTTTTTTTCAAAAGGATGGGATCTCTGGCGTTTAATCATATCAAACCTCACTAGAAAACAGTTTTTTTTTAAGAAGTATTACAACTTTGTATATTTTAACTTCAATGCAATTTATTTCAGCACCCGTACGCAGTAGTGATGTTCAGCAAAACTCGTCGATGCCAGAAGTAGCGGACTATGAAACGGCTCTGGATTCAGCTGGTGAGTCTTAGAGTAGAATAAAAGTAATATTTTCAAAATTTAAGTACCTTGAGCAGAATTGTGGCATTGCATTCGTTTTGGATCAGATTATAAAAGTACCCTCATGATAATGATATATAGCAATTATGGCGTAGATACTAGCGAACTTTGTGTGTTTTCTAGATCTCGGTTTGGTGGTTCCTCAGTAAATGACCAAATGAAACTTAGCTTTATCATATTATTATATTGACGACCGGCTGGCTCAGTAGGTAACGTAACGTTTTTTTAAATAATTACTTCTCTCTGCCGACGGAATCATCCTATCCAACTTCCACCGAAGAAATATAGTACACTTCGGGCGACGGACTAGGTGAGAGTATGGTAGGGGAACAGAACCCCTCCTTTCCCGTACTTGGGAAGGATGCATCCCGATAGTAGATAGCTCGCGCGCTATAGATACATTTGGCCATGCTCTATCGTGGGAGATGGAAGTTTGTCTATCTTGACTGAGGGGAATTGTCCCCCCCCCTTCCATCACAGGGGGGGGCTACGACTCACGCACGGTTATTGTGATTAACTTAATCGGTACAGCGTACGGTAGATAGCAGTATGTTAGGAATTTTTACTCACTTTATCGCGAGCTATGCCAGTGTGCTGGCACGTGGAGGGCCTGCCGACGTGACGTGGATGGAATGACGGAGTACGCAGACCGACGGTTCCGCATCAGCCAGGATTTTTTTCTTTGATACAATTGCATTTGCCATAACTGTTCACTGGACTAGCCAGCCAGGATTGAACGTGGAAATTTGTGCGTTTTACGTTTTATTTTTGCCGAGACAATCGCTAACGTTCCAAGCTATAATATCCCAACGACTGCCGATGCGGCGGTCGTCTTTTTCTAAATTGTTTGTGTTACTAAGCACGTGGACGGCGGTTGCAGATATTTTATCAATCTACGTCATTCACTGACAATGAATTTTCTCTTATTGTTTAAAATTGAAACTTATCACGTATATGCAAAACTATACAAGTAATATGGCACGTTGATTTTAGCTCAAAACGGACTTGACATAGACGATGGCTGTGTGTTTTTAGTGACAATTTGTAGAGATATTTTAATAATATTGTGCCATGTTTTTCAGCTGAGGTTGCACGATCGGGGAGCCTCTAGCTCTTTGATAGCACCGGCAAGTTTTTTCTATGTCCTGTAACGTACGGTTAGTGAGTATCCGGTGGCTCATTGGAGGGGGTAAGGGCCTACCCTCACAACGGGTGACAACAATTATGTTCCTGGCTGTGTACTTCGGTAGTCTAATCTGAGCACAGTTCGTTTGCATACTTGTACCATGAAAATAGTTTAAATCAAATGTAAATTGTTTGGTTACGTAAAAACCTCGGCCCTCTGACCATGGTCTTCAAGTAGAGAAAAGAAGAGAAGAGTTCAGTGACAGTGATAACGATGAGAGTTTGTTGAGTAAGAGATAGTGCCATGCTGCATTGTAGTCGAATTAGGCTTGCAGACCGGGGAGGTACCTCTCGCTCTGTGAGCGAGTATTATGTGTAATAGCGCCGCAATTATACAGCTTGTATGTGTACTATACTATACGGCGCTATTAAGTGAGCGAGACGTACCTCCCCGGTCGTGCCGGCCCAGTTCCGTTGCATAGGAGGATGTACCGTGTACATGCCTCTTACAAAACTGGCTGCTACTGCCTGGAGGAAAAGTTTTATTTCCAAGGCTTAGTATCTTCCTAAATATTGGTGTCGCCAGCATTCCCCCACAACAGTATGCCATAGATTTTATGTTGTGAATGTAGCTAAAGTGAACTAACTTGCCGTGTTTTCATTATAATAATGCCTAATTTTTCGAACAGCATATGTTGCTGAACTATGCTTATTCGCAAGTTTGGCATCTAGTGTTATTCCAAGAAACACCGTTGTGTTGAGCAAGCTAATGCCAGCATCTGTTGTGGAGTATATCTGCATTAATGAGTGATCGATTGACTGACAGACAACGCACAGTCTAAGCTTTTGTTCTTCTTCAAGAAACTTCTTCAAGAACTTCAAGTATCTAGGTGTAGTAACCCAGAAACTTGAAATTTAGAACAAAAGTTCCTTTCATGATGTAACTAGGACTAGCTAGTAGTAAATCAGACCCTAACGGAGTGAAATAGGGAGTTTATAATACGGAATTTTACTCCGTCGCGTAGGTGAAACCGCGGCGCGCTGCTAATAAAGAGTAAAAGGGCATAGTTTTGAAAATATACTTACGTATAGTCTAGTTTTTCTTTGGCTCTCTCGTGCTAACGCAAAAGTAGTTTTATTGCAACGACTGACATTCGCGTAAACTTAAGACATCAACGTCTATATTTAAGTTATAACTGTTAAAATTTGTCCGTCTGTTCTGCTTTACGGCTAAGTCAGTAGACCGTCTTTGATGAAGCCTGTTATGCATATGGTTAAAAATCCTAGTTCAAACCTGTGCTACATTTTATTTAACCAATCGATTTCTGTCAGACTATAATGAAAGGAAGGGAAAAGTTTCTTTTTTGCAAGAAAATCGAATCGAAACAAACGAAATCTAAATGTCAAACACCGGGCCGCAGCCAGTCTTTTCATAAATATCTTGCGCAAACTCTGCACAACACAACTGCAGCGGATTGATACGAGTGCTCGTCTAGCGACTAGACTAGG
Organism: Eumaeus atala; assembly: GCA_017140195.1. Classification (NCBI taxonomy): domain Eukaryota; kingdom Metazoa; phylum Arthropoda; class Insecta; order Lepidoptera; family Lycaenidae; genus Eumaeus; species Eumaeus atala. Next base: position 175,531 of record JAFELO010000079.1, read on the forward strand.
TTTGGGGTTGAAATAAGGACCAACCCCCCCCCCCCCCCCCCCCC
>JAFELO010000079.1:175587-209481 GCA_017140195.1 Eumaeus atala
GAGTGATACATCTGGATATAAGAGTGTTTGTAACAACTTAAGTATTATTATCATGGCCAGAAGGACTTTGAAGTCGGGGGCAGCTTGACCGCGATAGCTAAAATGACATCGGCGCCGACGTGAACGTTTGGCTCATGGTGAGGATCATAACCAGGGGGCCGCTGCCTCTTTACATTCGGACGTTTGGAAAGACTCGCAATAGTCTCAGAACACCTAACCGGCACGGCGGTATTGGGAATTTGCGCAGACTTAACTGTTCTACACTTCTGCTTATACGAGTCCAATGTTATCAGGTTTCATGTCGTAAAAACACGTAATGTTTAGCTGTAACATGCAATGTATTGTACTATTTCTAAGGCTTACAAAATTTCTTAGTGTTTCGTAAAAGAAAACAGACAATCATAGTTATGACAGTGACCGTATCGTTTGAGCGCGTTGACTTGGTTATTATTCTTTATTTCCCCCAAAAATAAAGAATTATTATTAAGCCAACGCGTTCTAAAGATACGCCCGTTGTCATAATTACGTTAATATGATGAATAAGATGAGGATAGTTTTTTTTTATTTTGTCTGGTTGTATGGCGGCTCCTATTATTGTTGTATTCGATGTAGCTGATTCGTTTTATTTTGTCTGGTTATATGGCGGCTCCTATTATTGTTGTATGCGATGTAGCTGATTCGTTTTAAGAGTACCTAATGTTAGTTTTAGCTTAAGAGAAAATGGGTATATATCGATATTACTAAAAATGTATATTCTTTAGAGTAACGAATTAAGCGGAAACCGAAAATTGGCTTAAAAGTAGCTTAGGAGAAATGTTCTAGGTATTTTGTACCATAGCCTTGTCGTGGCGGTGGTGCTCAGCCTGGGGTGATCCGAGACACCTTGGGCGAAGCCAATTGAATCGATAACGTGGCGGCTCTTAGTACCCCTCTTATAAGAAGAAGGAACTAAAGAGCAGGAGGAGGAGGCGCTCTTTGTACCCCTTTTATAAGAAGTCAACGGGACAACTCCATCTGTGGAGGTGGCGTCGGTTCCTTAGGGGGCTGACTAGCCGTCGAGGTGCCTTGATGATTTGCTGTTCCGGGGCACCTTGCCAAAGGCGGCACTGATGGCACTCGTGGTTGTTTTTGTAAGTACTCGGCACTATAATGTGCCGCGTTCCCCACACACCACTGGATCCAACCCAGATATGGCGCGTAAATGCGTTTCTCCGCGTCAAAAAAAGGGATTTTGTACACTACACACTTCTTATTAACGTCTGGCTTCAGTCATTTTACGCAATACTAAGAAATGTTGTAAGCCTTTGAAATAATAATACATTACATTGCATGTTACAGCTAAACATTACGTGTTTTAACGACATGAAACTTGATAACATTAGACTCGTATAAGCAGAAGTGTAGAACAGTTAAGTCTGCGCGGGATATTTATGAAAAAATTGGCCGCGGCCCGCGGCTTCTCATTTTAGCTTTCGTTGGTTTCGATTCTTGTAAATAAACTTGCGCCCTTCATTGTGGTCCCATAGAAATCGATTTTTCAAATAATATGTAGCACAGGTTTGAACTCGGATATTTAACCATATGCACACCAAACTTTATCAAAGTAGGTCTAGTGGTGGTTTAGCCTTAAAACGTTACAGACAGGCACATTTTCACACTTACACATTAAATATGTTCAGGATGATAAGGATTCTGTTAAGATGCAAAATTTAAAGTGGTGAGACCTGGTGTAAAGCCGTGAAGGATCAACTAAACTGTGAGACATAAAATTATAGAAGTACGCGAACGAAGACGCAGGCAGGTGACATGAAATAAAACATCGTTCTATACAACAATTTTTTATAGTCTAGGGAGGCGAACGATCATTCCGATAATTTTTACGTCTACCGACGCCCGTGAACATGCACATAATTACCATGCCCATTCGCCGCCCTCGTTTCCTCCTTCCGTCAATGGGCCACCGAACATGCCACTTTACACCGGCATCATGTGAGCGACAGGTACTTCCCCGGTCGTGCTGGCCCAATTCCGCAATTACAATGCATTACTATTTGCTGAATATACAGCACTCTTACTTTTTATCCCGCTTTTAAATTCTCTTTTACCTTCGCTTACTTTTTCTGTTTGTGTGGTTCATTGCGTCAGTCTAATTACTTGTTGCTTTTTGCAAGATGCAATTTTCTTTTATTTTGCTCGCCGCATAACCAGTTTTCTCATTTAAAACGTCTTTTTAACTAAATCCCTTACATTCCATGCTTTTTGAATTACATAAAAATGCATAATTTTACGACCATTTTAATCTTCGTTTTGTATTTTTGTATAGTGTGGTGGTTTGTGGCTTTTAAGCGATATGTAAATACAGTAGCCTGAAGATCAATATTCTAGTACAGTAAGCTTTTTTTATAGAATAGGGGTGCAAACGAGCAACCGAAGCCTTCTTTACGACTACCAACGCCCATGAACATCCACATAATTACTATGCTGATGTGTTGCCCTGCTTCTCCCCCCCCCCATTGGGAGACCAGCTACTCACAAACGCATGAAACGCCACACCGAAAATGTCACTTTACGGCGATAGTATGTTAGCGAGAGATACCATAAGAGATGTACTGTCATTCACTATGCGTGGCACACGCATGCAGCATGGCACACCTCTTCCAATAAGTCCATTAAATAATAGTCCTTTGTCTCCCTTTTAAGAGACATGAAAAATATATTGCAAATGCAATAAAGAGTAAAAAAAGATTTGGTTGAAACCAGGCGTGTATACTGTCACGCCAACTGGCGGCTAACATGTGCACTTGTCTTGTATAACAACAAGTTAATACCACAGGCCTCGCGGTTTCACTCGCATAACTCCGGTCCTAGTGGTCGTAGTGCAATGGTATAATATAGCCTATAACTTCAGGAATCTAGCAATCGTACAGAAAAAGGAAAGTGACAGGATGTCGTAAATTACGAGTGTAAGCAGATGTCTGTCCCAGTAATTATGAGACTATTTTATGTGCAGGACATAAAAAAACAGCTTCACTATAAATATTTCTTTTGTCGACAAACTAAAAAAATATATATATTAATTTGGCACCAAATGTTTGATTGTTTGATTGAGTGTGACCGTGTATGACTTGCAGTTTACAATTAAATGAAAATAAAACCGGTCATGTTTGGAAATTCCTAGCAAACTAGATCAATTGGTGGGACACAAGTTACAGTTCAACATTGTTTATGTATGTCGTTTCAGAAAACCCATAACGATGTGTAAACATTTTTGACCCTCTTTATACTTAATGTATAACAAATATGATCGCCAAATGGTGGACAAGAGCAGATTAACTCAGTTTTAACTAAATGTTGGTTGTCCTTAAGAAATAAATAATAAAATTCTTGTAAATAATGAAATATTTTAAGTTTTCTACCTTGTGAATCGAACAAAGTCAAGGAAAAAATTTATTAAAGCAAATAGCTTATGAAATTCGAAGCAGAATAAAAATAGTGAAAGTGGCCAGTTCGTTATAATATATAATTTATTAAATTATTTATGTAGCACGACGTTTCAGAAGCTTTACAGCAACCATGGTCACGGGTGGACTGAGATGGCAGATGTCCTGATGTACCAAGTTTTTAAAAGTACCCGAAGAATTATAATTGTAGTTGTTCCGATTAACGCGAACAGTACTTATTATATCTTGCTGTCTTGAGGTGTTATGTTTACTTTTTGATTTGATTATGTTCACCACTGGATCCCAAGCAGAGAGAAGAGCCCAGCCATCTTCTCTATTGAAATTTGGATGTTATTTAATTTCAATAGCCTCACGGGTCATCCTTGGAAGGAATCGGTGTTATCTAGTGAGGATTCGCGGCAGGGGCCAACTTCAGCATGCTCGCAGACATCCATTACATTAGATTTGATAAACCGCAGATAGTTTTGAAAACCTAAAATGTTTACTATAGCTAACTTCAGGGTAACGGTTTTCTCATGACAGTGTGCGCGCTCATTGTAGAGTTACTCTCATCATTTTTCCCTAACAAGCCAAAAGGAGTATAACTTCAAAAAAAAAATATTCGAAAATCCGCCCACAATTGACAACGTAATCTTGTCTTGTTAAATTTGGTTTACAAATAGACGCATATGCTTTTTTCTTCTTCTTCCTTTTTCTGTAGTTGTTTAAAAATGTAATTAAAGGTGCGCAAAATGGCGAACTTCATACTTCATTCAAAGCTCCATACGTATTTACAACAAATTGTAAAACCATTTCAACTAAAATTTATTTTCAATTGTTATTATTTTTAAATCATTAATGGTTATTACAGTTACATCTAAGTCAATAAACATCAAAATGTGTCATGCTCATAAAGCCGCCGCCCATTCGTTAATATGCCTGCGCGTAAATAATGAATTACCTTGATTTGATTTGTTTTTTTGATTTATTGATTGCAATTACCACTTTTCATAATTCATGATCTATAAAAATGATTCTGGTATGGTCTGGTAACAGAATACTAACCATTATAGTTTTATATATTACTGTAATGGTTAGTATTCTGTTATAATATAAATACTTAGACTGGCCATAAATACTGTCACATTTAAAAATAAGAAAATTTTACTTATGAATTTGGAATCTGTCATTTTAAATGATTGTTCGTTGTATTTTCTTATTTTGGCGCCATTACATTGTACAATATTTTGCGATACTAAAATGGATTAGGGTGATATAGAGAAGTAAGTCGCTGTGATTGCATTACACAAAGTGGGTATGCAATATTTAAAACTCCATACACTTCGAATTTGACTTGGCCAAATGTTTGTGTAACTGATTGTTAATATGCGCAATGAGACTTCCTCTGTTTGTGACAGAGAAAAGATCTGGCCGTTCGTGCACTTCGCACGAAAAACGACCGCTCATTATGTTCAAATCCTTAGCAATCTTCACAATTAGTCGACTCAGTGCAACGTGGATTTATCTTATCATTGTTGTATTATATTATTATATACGTGGTGAATTCCAGGGTATAGGCTACCACACAGTCTCGAATGGGTTTGTACGATATGTAATAAACGTCCAAAATCAATCGTAAACTAACAGTAACTGTCTGAAACACCTCCAGAAAGCCTGCGCCGAGATGCTCTCCGGCTGTGTCGGTATAGCCCATGGGAATAGGGAATAAGACGCATGGAGAGTGTCTGCGCTCAGGATTGTGCACTATAATGTGTAGAGCCGCCGTAATTGAAATTATTATCACTAACACTATAATATAAGTAATTAAAAGCACAAGAAGCCAGACCGTGAACTGAATAGAAAAGGAAACAAGCAACTAGCTGTACAGTCGGGCCCTATTGTTATGAAGAACATTTTTGCTAACATTTTAAAGGTGTCCCGTATGAACATAGCCTTGTTTTTCTTTTGCACCTTTTAATTATGTACCCAAATTGTAGTACTCGAAAAAACGACTCTACTTTTTTCTAAGTAGAATGTCGTTGCACGGCCACCTGGCTTACTTCTTTTGACGTTACCAATCTATGAAGAAACAAAAACACTTGGGCTATTTAGACAAATCTGATGATATTTCTATTATGTAAATCTGTTCATTTTCCAGATATATTGGGTAATAAACAATATTACATAAAACGTAAAGGTACGTGCTTTCCCATTCCTTTGCAGCCGAGTACATACAGTCTCAACCATAACATTATGAAAGTGTGACGTCCGGATGACTAAATTATGCCCTCATTAACCTATTTTCCATGTCAGATAATTTCTCTCTGTGATGTCATTACTGTATATTAAGAAAGTGTAATTACTTTTCAATGGGCACTCACTTGGTTCAACTACATGTTAGAATGTGAAGTAATATGGTTAACGTCTGGCCTCTACACCTAGTCTTGCCGTAAATATTATAACAAAGAAAAAAAAAAACATCTTTTTTAATTGCATATAACATTTATGGGCTGTGTGGAGGCGGCCTAAGAGTACCCCCTCAACCCAAGCCCAGGCTGACGTAAAAGTCGCCAAAGGACAATAGCCTCTTAAGAACTAGGAGGCTTCAGAGACCTGGTTGTTTGGTGTTCCGACTGCTCCATAGTGGCAATGAAGTAGACGGGAGCAACGGACATCGGTTTCTCCGAGTAATGGCGGTACCATCAATCAGATCGGCGACAGGCAACAGTGGCACCGGTCCGAAACCTAATGTGCGATTGCCAATCCGCCTGCTCAGCGTGGTTTTTACGATCACTTACCTTCAATGGACGACAACAGCAGAATTCGTTCGAACTAGTTCCTGGTAGTTCCACTAGTCCTAGCCACGGTAGCGGCCACGATTACGGCGGAACAAGGAGTGCTAACAATCTCCGGGTTACGGATCGCTACCACCTATTTGACCTGGCTACGTATAATGGATGGACGCTTTCACTAGATAACCACTTAGTTGAGCTGGAGGTGGAACCGCAAAAAATCCTATGGCACGTTCTGGGGTTATGTCAAATCCGAAGACACCATAACTCTGTCACCGGATCAACTATTCCACTTCAGGGAAGGCGACACTCTATGACAAGGCGGCATAGGATTCCTTGTGGATAAGTCCCTCGTAGGCAACATCGTCGAAATCTATAGTGTGTCGAGTAGGGTGGCGTATCTCGTACTGAAGCGCACTAAGAGGTACAGCCTCAAAGTGATACAAGTATACGACACCAACCTCGACACAGTCAGACGACGACGTGGAGGCAACTTATGAGGATGTCTCAAAGACCTAACCTGTAAGGCCCACCTTAATGTTGTTATGAGGAACTTTAATGCCAAAGTGGGAGTACGTAATGGTGTCGCATGGAGTCAGGGACCACATGGAGTCGGAAGTAGAAATCGCAGGGGCTAAATGTTGGTAATCATCCTCAAAAAAGAGGGCCTCTTCTCAATGAAGGCAAATCCAATTGCATCGAAGAGTGCGAGAAGCGGATGTTATTTCCCCGAAAATTTTCACTAATGCTTTGGAGGACGTCCTTACTACTTTAGACTGGGCAGAACGCTGTATAAATATGAATGGTGAGTACATCTCACATCTTCGTTGCGCCGGCGATATCGTGTTGGCCGAATCATTGGTGAGCTTCCAGGAAATGTTGTACAGCCTAAATGAATCCTCCCGTCGTTTTGGCCCTAGTGCTAACTTGCACAAGACAACGTTCATTTTTTAACCAACACGTTCTCCCTATGACTACTCAACGTCGATGTTACTATTCTCGGAGTCGTAGACAAATACATATACATCGAGCAATTATTGTATTAAGCCGATAGAAAGATTTTTGTTGGGCAGCATTTCGGAAGCATCGTCACATTTTCACGTCACCTATATCGCAGAGCTTGAAGACGAAAGTCTTCAACCAGTGCCTTCTCCCCGTGATGGCCTACGGTGCCGAAACATGGCCTCATAATGTTAAGTGTCATAAGGCAGAGAACTACGGTATCCGATATCACGAGACGAATAAGCACGCTGAAGTGGCAATGGACTGGTCACACACTCAGAAGAACAGATGGCAGATGGGCCAGTAAGGTTTTGGAGTGGAGGCCGTGTCTAGAAAAAAGAAGTGTTGGTCGACCGTTCATAAAGTGTGAAGACGATCTCCGTACAGTTGCCGGTCCGGGATGGATGCAAGTAGCAGAAGATCGGTTGTCTTGGCGTTCATTGAAACAGGCCGATGTTCAGCAGTGGACCGATAAGACCTGATTATCAGAAGATGATGATGAACATTTATTTCTTGTACAGTGTGTTGGCCTGATACACAAACATAAAACAATTGAAAATATAAAAAGCCTATTTAAAATGGTCAGCATTAAAAGTTGAGGCCAGTTATCAATAGAAGCACGTTCTCTTTCTATGGGAAAATTCTTCGCTGCCAATCGTATGGATTGTTTTCGGAGCTTAAAATTATCATGACGTTTAGATCAAACTATAGTTTCTAAATCTGACCACAAATCGTAATCCAGCGGATTAAGATCGGACCTAGACGAAGGGCAGTTTTCACCTCTAAACAAGTCAGGAACGTTAGTTGTATAACCAACATTGGGTGGATCGACCTTTACGATCTGGTACAGAGTCTGGCTGGAAGGACTTCGTTATTGAAGATGGTGTTACTAAAGGGCTTACTACCTTCTCAAGCATGATATCTAGATACACTTGCGCAGATGTTTTGATACCTTTTCCACAAAAATTCGGCTCAGTCACACCTTCATAGCTAGCACCCTACCAAACCATTACTGAAGTCGGATAATGCTCACGTTGCACTCTGTCGAATAATTGGGAAGCTTCCTTAGAGCTTTTAGCATACATACAGACATTTAGTTTAGCAAGGTTTTAGTTGCTCATTTGTAAATGAACTCTCATCCATAAACAATTTTTTTGTACTTTTTTGTACTTTGCGTACCGCTTTAATAGTTGTTTCGTTTCTACCACCCTGCATCTTTCATTTTTCAGTTAAGAAATGACCAGTGGGTCTATTGTAGGCTGCAGATCCCAAGTCATCTCTTCAAATATCCCAGGTGGTCCTAGATGTTATCTGCATTTCCCAAAATAAAGTCTTCTGCATTCGGAGAGGAATGCTGCGAATTCTTTTCCTTGCTGTTTTGACCACCATTTTTGTGCGACCACTGCATCAGATTTGTCTGTGTCAGATAGAGAAAGTCTCATTGTACCTATTAGCAGCCCGGTACACAAACACTTAACTAATACCAAGTGTATGGAGGGTTTTAAAAATTGCATCTGGCTCTTTACCTACTTTGTGTAATTCAATCACAGCAACTACGTTCTCGTTACCACTTTAATATTGAAAAATCCAATTTAATTTTAATGTTGAAAAATATTGTACTATGAATTGGCGCCGAAATGAGGAAATACAGTGAACAATCGTATAAGAATTACATATTCCATTTCTTTATTTTTAATTGTAACAGTATTCATGGCCCTACTAATTATTTTATAGTTTTCCTTACTTCGGAAAGGAGGTGGTTATGTATTGGTATGTATTTTTTAACATGTCTTACCTCGAAACTACTGAATGGATGGACCAATTTTTATGATTTATTTTTGAAGGGTTTTAAGTTAGTCCTATTGTCACCAAGTCTGGATCTGACAATGGAATCCTAGGGAAATAGAAGGTAACACTCAAATATTCTTATTTATAGTTTTTGGATGTAAACGTTAAAAACAGAGCTTTTAGACCATCGGCGCCCATAGACAAAAGCTTATAGCCATTCAGACATTTTGCCCTCCTTTCTTCTGCCACACACAATTACTTAACTAAGTATAGACATACATTATAGCACAGCTATATAAACATTAGTAATTCATACCGTATAATAACAGCCATACGCAACGCATTGTGTCGACCTACCCTTGTTAAAACAGCTGCATTATCAAATGTATAATAATATAATCTTGACGCTTATTCAATTGTCAACAATGTTATTATTACGAGGTTATTTTGTTCCCATCTAAAAATATTACCATTGAGGCTAAAGAAGATTAAAAATGTTATTTTATGTCATCTGTACGCAGGTTATGGGCGCTTCAGCCGCAGCGTACTCGGGGCCTGCATGTGCGCATTCTTCACGACGGGCGTGCAGAACTGCGTCATGTCGTACGTGCTGCCCGCGGCGCGCTGCGAGCTCTCGCTCGCCACCTACCAGGCCGGCCTCATCAACATGGCCTTCATGAGCGGTGGCTATTCCTGTTTTTAATTGAATCTTCTTTTGTATAAATAGAGTAAAAGAAAAAATTTTGTGCCTTCAGGCCTATTATCCCCGAAGAGGTAGGCAGATGTGAGCTAGTACATCCAGAACTCGTAAGTCCAGTAGATACTAAAACACCCACGATTAGCTGAGGCACTGACGCCCATGATGTCATAGTCGGCAAGCCTATGACCACTTCGGGCACATTCCAATTCCGGACAGTGTAATGTTTGCTCAGAATAATCAGAAAAATATTTAATAATAGTTGCCCGACCTGGGGACCGAACCCAGGACCCCCAATGGTCTTAACAGGCAACACCCGCACCGTTACACCACAGAGGCGATTTGTATAAATATACATTAATTATAAGATTCATTAATACCGCTGATAAAAATGAATGAAATGCAGACGTGTAACGCTCTTTTGCTTGTCTAATGCGTAAGATAGCCCGATATTTACCTTATTAGTGTTATATGCGGAAGAGATACCTATTTCCACAGTCACGTCGGATCAGGCGCAGTCCAGTCAATGGCGCAGTCCATTTTAGGCGACGAATTCCGTCATGACCGTGTGTCCGTACCTTTGTTACAGACATTATACTTGGAGATTATGGGTGTTCCAAAATTATGTGTGTAGTATAATTTTGAAAAATAAAATTATAAGAAGCACTCCATGTATTTAACAGCCCTCCGTTGTGTTGATTCTGATGAATGAAGAGGATTCTTTTTCCAGAAGGAAAGGAGAATTTTCAAGAGAGCATAATAGCCGTATAACCCACAATTGTTTTTCTAAATGGGATACAACTTTATATGAAATTTTATTGATTGTGTTAATACTATGTGAGATATTCGCTGCTTAAGTGGTAAAAAGTGTGTTCCAACCTCTAAACTTTCGACAAAAAGAATTCAATAAAAACTTCAAACGAAAATTGGTTTGTGTTGAATTATTGAACAGGTGAGAGTAGTTAAAGTAAAGCATGGATTGCGTAACCTTCTTTTGTTTTGGTTCCTAGAAAAATGATTGTAATAATTATGTCTTCATTTAGTAGACATTGTAGAGGAGATGCTGGCGTACTTTGTATGGGTTGTTAGAGCTAGCTGTGGGAATACATTGGGAACATACCAACATCATCATTGTCATCATCATCAGCCGGGCTACGTCCACTGCTGAAGACAGGCCTCCCCATGAAGCGCCATACGTCACGGAACGATGAGAATTTATAACGCAGGTGTATGAACTGATTGCTCACATCTCATCGAAAAGAAAAACTACGAGTCACGACACGAGGCCGGAGTTTACTCGAACGAACATGATACCGAAGTGAAAGGCGTCAACGACGCACGAAGAATGCACGGTCGATCATTGTTTCACAATAGTTTACAACTCATGTTTTTGAAGTTATACTTCTTTTGGTGCGTTAGGGAAAAACGATGACAGTAAATTTTTACGATGCGCGCGCACTACGTCACGGAAACAGATACCCTGAAGTTAGCTAATGATTTAAGTATTTCAAAACAGTTATCATAGTGCGTGATAATAAAATGTATATACCATTTTTCTATTTATAGTGCGGTTTTCTTCAACAAACATACAATAAGACGAAGATTTTTATCGTGTTACGACAAAGAAGTTATACTACTTCTAGCGCGTGTAAATAGATGTACACACACTTATTTCAAACTACGCGTGCTTAAATCGATAGTATTGAGTAATAGAAAATGTGAAGTATTCAGGTCAAAGTTACGATTGTAACAAGAAATATTTTTGGCAATGAACTCATCCTGTGTTCATACGTTTGCGTCTTCCGCGGTCGCTGGAAATGTTTGTGATAATTGTGTAGTAACACCTACGCTTATGGATTACAATTATCACCTGATAACAAGCGTCACCAAGATGTTTGTGTCTTCTATTTGATTGCCACCGACGTGTATACATATCGGCACCAGGTTGCGTTGCTGTACTCTAACTTCCTTGTTTCACTCTATATAAATCGTGTGAAAGAAAAATACATTTCAAAAGTGTTTCTGTAATTATTCACTTTACGGGCGTGTTTTTCTTTAAAATAAAATATTAGTTCTGGTATAGAAAAAAAAAATTCTAGCATAAGGTTGAAGTAAATTAGTATGCATAATGTGATTAAAAATTTTGATGCAATGTCACGGTAATGACAACAAATTAAATTTATGACAGAACAACGTCTGTCGGGACAGCTGGAACAATTTTTGCAGTGAAACGAAGATGTACTTTGCTTTTTTTTTATAACTTTGGTTACATTAACGAAGTTTCATAATGATCAAAAAATTTTAGAAAATATTATATAGCGTACGTTCATCACATATAATGTAGGATTCGAATGGTAAAATATTTTTTCAATTCGGTCCAGTAGTTTCGGAGCCTATTTAATACGAACAAAGAAACAAATAATCAAATGTTTCCTATTTATAATATTTGCAGAATGGTGTCAATTTGAACCTGAAGCTCCACCACATGCATTTCCGGTGGGAAATGATGATAATATTATGCTTCCTTTCTCTATAATAAATACTCTTATGGAAGAGGAGAGCACCGTGTCGGCGTCAACTCATCCCCATACCAACTCTGATTCTTGGCAATGCAATAAAAAGGCATCCGAGGCCAGCGTACCGCGCCAGTGGCTAACAGCTCGTTATTGACCGGCATCGAAGTGTCTCGAAGGCGGAATTAATTGATTAGCGAGTGGCAATTAGAGGCAATTGTTTGTCTATCGGTTTAAACTCGTGCCCACGTGGAAGACGCTTCTTAATTGATATAGGGGACGTTTTCACAATTTCCTCCTATGCTATTTTACACGTGAATCTTTTTTCATTAAATAAGGAACTCTCCACAGTGCGATGGGCATTACTTTTTCTCTCTAACTCATTACTTTTTCGAAATGAGTACGTTTAGTTGGTTAGAAAGCGAATGATGACGAAGAGCTTTTAATAACTATTGACGTGCACGGACATAATTGTTATGTAGATGTGCTGGCCACCTTCTTCCTCCCCTTCAATAATCCACAGGAAACTTATAAACGATACGAAAGGCATAATATGGCATAACATAAGGCATACACAGCGGATATTTTGGGATGGTATCATGTGCGCTAGATGAACCGCGTCAGTCCAGTTTGGCTGCAATGCAGCATAACATTATCTCTTGTGATTCATCATCAAACATGTATATTACTTTAGTCACATGGGCTACAGGAATCCGATAAAGGACTCGTTCATTAAGAAGAAACTCTCTCTCTATCTCTCTCTCCTGCTTTCAATCTAGCTGAGGCACACGTCGCCAGGACCAGGAAAGGGCCAGTAGTTGTAGGAGCAATGTCATAGACATATTTTGCACACTCAAGGACACAGTGGAGGCTCCTCCGGAGGCGGTCTCATGAGAATAGGAGCAAGTCCCCTGATAATTAGGCGCTGAAGGCAGTTAACGTGCAGTTCAAGTCGGTGGGTTACGATATTACCTCCCCTCATTTCCAAGGGCCACACCCCTTAGTAAGATAAAAATACAAACTACAACGGTTTAATCGTAGCTATAAGTTGGGCCTACAGTCTCAGGTCCTATTTGAATCGATGAGTAAAGTGTAAGGTTTTTTATCACTAACTTATATAACCTCTTAGTCAAATCGTTTAGTGCTCGCGTGCATTTCGTTCTCTTGGTTTACTTAGAAAATAGGAGTTATACATTTTTGTGTGGACATGTCAGTAAGGACAATGTCAGAATTTGACAAGCCTTAGAACCTGATCGTAGTTGTAGCACTTACAATACCTGTATTCTGCTACATTCATTCTCTTGCGACCAATAAGGTGAAATGTTGAATAAGATGAATTAATAGAAAATTAGTGGAAGCCGGTATGAGCTAAGGTGCTGTGAGTTTAGCGAATACTAGCTTCCATTGATGCCACGCATGATGATACGATACCTGAAGCGATTCCTATAATTCTTCAGGTGGTGTTGCCAGCGCATTCTTCTGGGGTATCGTCGGTGATGTGTTTGGGCGGAGGAATACCCTGAGCACAACCCTGCTGATTGACTCTGCTATCCTGCTGGCTCAGAGCACTATGTCCGACTATAGGTTTCTCTTAGCCGCTAGAACGCTTAATGGTTTCCTTATTGGTAAGTGGTTTGGGTAGCTAAACTTACTTTTCGTGTGCCAAGTTTCCATTTGGCCTGTTTTCATTTTAAACAGGATATGTAATTAATCGTTGAAGAGGAGTTCCATCTCCAGCTTTGCTGTATTGCTTTGGTTGCAATTTGCTTTATCATCATCATCATCAGTCCGCTGCTGGACAAAGGACACTTGCATGCATTCCAAACGGGCACGGAAATTGACTTTTTGCTCGGCAAATGGTGTAAGAAGACTTAGAAACTTTGGTAATTTTTTTACAAATTTATATAAAAAAACCTGGTTTCCATACACCCTAAACAGCGATAGCCTGTTAGAGATTTTATGAGGAAAAAACTAGTGAGAGTTCTTTTAGATTGATTAGTGAAGGAATGGTAACTTTTTCTTTATTATTTATTATACACAAAAAACCTGTATAAACTTAACAAAACCAAAGTAATCGTCACGACAATACTCGTGTATTGTTCAAATCAAAATAGAAAGACGAAACGAAAATAATTGGCATGTTTTCTATGATAGAGAGAAGGAGAGAGAGAGAAATACAGACAGAGAAACATGCGCACGCCGCGCGACTTACTACACTATGGAGAAAAGTGTCGTGACAACGTACCGTCAGAACATCGTTCCAGTAACGACATCTTACAGTTTTCATTCGGGGGTGCGAATTTTTCAGGTGCATCGTCTACTCTGACATTTTGTTATCTATCTGATTTGGTTGGCGTAAAGAGACGCCAATTCTATCTGGACCTGACCGGTATGAGCTTCGTGGCCGCATGGCTTATATTACCGGGTAAGTAATGCATATATTCAAACTTTTATAATTATGTGACCGGCATAAGCATATTTGAGTGGTACAATAGAAGTTCGACCTTCAAATGTGCCTGCTATTACTCACCAGCACAAAAAAGAAATTATTGTAAATTGATAGGTTGCACTATATATTTAGTTAACTTATGGAGCTTGGTGATAATTTTTAACATGTTCACGGTATAGGAATTTATGAAAACAAATTTTTTTATTGAGCAATTGCAGAACTAGCGCATGTTTTGATAGTTTCAACGAGATACTTCACCTAGGTAGAAATGTCACTAGGGAGAAAGTACAGCAAATAAAATATCATTAATTTTCTAGACAGTTTTGCTTTTTTGTCTATTAATGATCATGAATTCCAAATCATTACTGATGGTTTGAACTTCACGTAAATGATAGATTAAACATGAAAGTGCATTTCTCTAGCAAGTCCTGGTTTGCTTGATATAAGTAGGATGCGGTTAGAGGTCACCTATGGCACATAACATTTCTAAAGTTATGCCCTTTCAAATAAACGTCATTCAAATCAATCAATCACATATGAATCGTTAGTACTTTCACTTATTATTGATGGCGACGAGAGTCATTAATTTTATATAATAATTAAATAAAATTATCCGCATAAAATTAAACGTTTTTCTTTAGACTACGGGACTATAAAACAGTAATATCTAGGAAACAGTATATTCGTTTTTTATTGCACAATATCCAAATTAGTAGGGAAAAGGATGTAAAAGTAGCAAGTATTTCAATCGGATGGGGACATAGTTTCTGAAAACTCTTGGAAACAATGGAACAGATAAGGTTAAATAAGAAATAAATTAATTCTCTAGAGAAATGAAATAAAAGAGGAAAATGCTAAGTAGGTAGTAACCAACACTGATAATATGTTAGTTTTGTTTTGATACCTTAACAGGTAAACATGTACGGACGAGGTTAAAATAAATTCTTTTCTTAGTAATCTTAGGAATAGTATAAATTTTTTAAAGTATAAAAATTTACCACCTATTTTCAAAGTGGTGTTGAGTGATATTTTATGAGTGAGACTTTCACCGTCATTTGGATAAAACAGTAGCTACTCAATTAAAAAGAATTACAGGATTGCTTGGTTAATAATAAATCATGAGACTAATTAAAATTTACAGGTATCGCTTGGTTAGTAATTCCATTTAAAATCAGCTACACTACACAACTGCCGATATACTCTTGGAGGCTGTATATAGCACTGGGAAGCATTCCAGGATTTGTAGCCAGTTTTTGGGTAATGTCCTTACCAGAGAGCCCAAGACTTCTATCTGATACCAATAGAGGTCACCAGGCCGTGAAGATAATGGCAAGGATTTACAAATCGAATAATGGAGATACGATTGGCTTTAAGGTTTTATATTCATGTATTATATAGTGAGGTTGACTAAGTCGTGGTCTGGTGGTAAAGCATGTTCAACATAAAGTCGTAAGGTTTTGGGTTTGAGCCCTGGGTCGGAACAAAATGGTATTTGGATTTTTCAATTTCTAATAACAGTCTGAAGTTAGGAAGTTGCCGGTGTTACACCCCCGTACTTCAGAGAGCACGTTAATCCGCCGTTTCAGCGCCTGATTTCTCATTCATCGGAATAGGAGAATGAGGAAATAGGGTAATTTCTGTCTATGTACACACGTGTGCACTATAATATGTCCTGCGCAGTTGGCTAGTCTCAATAAAGATTGCCACCGTGGCCGAGATTCGTCTAAGATAACATTATTAATATATATTGAAGTAAGTAGAAAAGTTAATTAGGTATCAACTCTGTAAACCCCTACAGAGATCAAAGATCTATGCATTCCTTTTTGTAAGAGGTAGTGCCATGCTGAATAGGAGGAGGTAGTGCCATGCTGAAAAGAAGGAGGTAGTGCCATACACGGTACATGAGACTACATCCTGCTATGCAAAAATGCACGACCGGGGAGGTACCTCTCGCTCACATGATACCGCTGTATAAGTGTCATCCAAGGGATCGGGTGTCCTACGGTTTGTGGGTAGCCGGTTGTCCATTAGAGGAGGGGGGGGGGGGNGGGGGGGGGGGGGGAAGGAGGGCAACGCGTCGGCATAACTATGCTGATGCTCATAGGCGTCTGTAGTCGTTGGAAGGCTCCGATTTCTCGTTTGTCCCCTATACAATACCCCCTATAAAAGAGTCTATGGATGAAGTTTGTTTAAGACTTTCTTAAATTGTATCATGTGTGATCATTATTTTTACTTTTTTATTTCATTACGGGATATTACGGCTGTTGCTATAAAAAAAAACATATTTTCTCTATTTCAGTTAAAAAAAATATTACAAGACGAAATTTTCGTATCAAAAACTCAGAATGGGGAAGAAAATAGAACAAAAGCGCTGTTCATATCTGTCTTGAAGGATTTGAAGTTATTCGTTTCAAAAGCGTACGCCACTAAATCAAGTCTAATACTATTTATGTTCTTCGCAAACATGGCTGCGTAAGTATCATTGTTTTTGTTAAGAATGTGTTACGAAATAATCCCTGCGCGGTTTGACAAACATTTCAAGAGTAAAATCGTGTGAATCAGCGTTCGAGTAAGCGGAATAACGCTAGTTTTCGCCCTTTACCTGGTTTCTGACGCTTACGTCTATTCCGCATGTTTCACTACAGAATCTAGTTCGTTCTTTAGGAGAAAACTCCAGTTGCGTGTAGGAGCTCATGCTCCTTTTTTAATTCCTCGCTTGTTCCCATGTATTGATCGGATCTTCCTCGATACCTCCCTTTAACAGGCTTTTTAGGCTTCGCCTGTACCTTTTCAAAGTGAGACAAGAAACGACTTTTATGTGCAGTATTTTGTGATACAAAAACTAACTCATCATTACCAGAAGTTAACGGTCCATGGCTGGACACAGGTGTCTTTATCGACTGATCGCCTACGACTCGCATCCATCCCTGACGGGCTACTGCACGGAGACCTTATAACTCATACAAGCCGTGACACTCGGGTTCACGGTAATCGCCGATATTTGTAAATTCATTAATTTGCGATCAAAAGCGACTTCCAGACTAACCCATGTACTAAATGCCAACCCCTATTTCACCCCCGAGGGGTAATATATCTAGAAACGCTTCATATGTATGCACTAGAATATTATCGACAGACTTTCATACAAAATTTCAGGATAACCCTCCCTCAAAATTTAGGTCCTTACTTAATGAAATATTCCCGCTCACAAAATTTCATGGCCCTGCGTTGAATAGTTTACGCTGGGCTATACGCTGATGAATCAGTCAGTCAGGACATGTTATTTTATAAGTACCTTATGTTATATTTATATACTTATATCTTGTACAAATTCCAGAGGTTTCGGTCTAAATCTTTGGATACCTGAACTGCTTCTCCGCATGCAAACATCGTCATGTGGAATGCCACGGGCTGAAAAAGGGATGTTTTCCAATACAAGTCACGCGTCGTGGAGAGAAATGCCAAATGGGTACGACGGTTCTAGACTCGAAGTGGGGAAATATAATGAAACAATTGAAACACATGACGGATTGAGCGTACCATGCGACGCAAATATCGATGTCTCGGTAAGTTTGATCTTGTCTTTATGAAATAACAGGATTATTAATTAAGATTTGAATGAACTGTTATATATACGCTCGACACAGTCTACTTTCATGCCAAATCCCTTACGGAGCATGTAGAAGTAGGACAGGGTGCCAGAAGCCATGATCTTTGATTAGTTATTTTCTTATTCTAGATTATGTGTTCTCACATGTATATAATGTTTCAGTGCTCTTTAAATTCTTACTGCCTAAATATAATTTATATTGTCCAGATAAATTATAGTAAGTAGGAAATTGTTAACATAGTTTTCTATGCTTTTATTCTAAATTCAAATCTGAAAAGTTTTATTATTTTTAACACCATAAATGAAAATATTTTGAAGTACTTTCCAAACTGCAGCAGTTGTTATTGCAGAGCTGACACGAGTCACAAGCGAACTTGTTTAATATTTTGATAATATCGCGTCTTCGTTATAAGAATGGTACTCCCTGACCAACCGAGTTATGCTCGTCGCCGATAAAATAATTCATTTTATTTGTACTCCGAATAAATGCGGCTAAAATACAAATGTATTGTAACTTGAATAAATAAATTAATTAATATACTTTTTCCACAATTTTTTTTTATTCACTTTACATTTACTACCGGTTTCGACTTATCGTCGTCGGGTAAACAAAAAAAATTGTTTACCTGTTGATGATAAGTCGAAACCGCTAGTAAATGTAAAGTGAAAACTAGTTATTTATGGAAAAAGTATATAAATCTATCTATTTATTCAAGTGTTTATATCTGATACCCTTAAAAAACAGATTGTGGGCAATAAGATCCATAGACATTCGCATACATGTTTAGCAAATTTGTTGCCTTCTTTCCATCGGGATCTATCCAATGGACTACCGGGAACTGAAATCACGCACAAAACATGAAATCATATAAGCGACAGGTCTCGGAGACCTGTCGCTTATATGATCATGCAGGCTAAATTACCATCAAAAATCTTTTCTTATAGGTGTTCACATCAGGATTAATAGTCGGCGCATGTTGCATGGTGGGCAACATTGTGTGCGCAATATGCGCACGAAGCGGTGCACGCGGAGTCAAGCGTGCGGCGATCCTTTGCGCGTTTGCGTGTGCCCTCGCATGCGTTAGCCTCGCCGCCAGTGCCTGCGCCTGCGCACGAGCACCTCTTGCGGTAGCAGCTGCGGCTGTGCTTAACGCTGCGTCCCTGAATGGCAATGTACTGCTTATGCGGTTGCTCCTGCATGCGTTGCCCGCTAAGCTTAGGTTTGTATAGTTAGAAATAAAGAATTTCTTTTTTGACTAACATTTATATCCTACTAAACTGAAAACATGACATCGTTAGATTTTTTATTTATTTTTTCTGCTGTGTTAAGTCGAAAAGTATAGCCAAACGCAGATTTATGCATAGCTACGTCGCACCGCGGATTGTGAAACTACTTATACTTAATTATCAAGACATCTCGATGGCTAGTCCCTAATAGAACTGACACCAATACATAGAGAGACACCATAGAACAACCCCATCAACTTTGAGACTGTAATGAGATTTGAGGTTTCCATCATCACCAGGAAAATGCATCAACCAGTGTTGACATGAAATTGTATGTAAGGGGCATTGATTAAACATGCCCATGCATGACCTAATGATGAAAATTGTGATGTTTTTCAAATTTTAATTTTCTAAACGGATTGTTTATTTTATTTCACTTCAGTGGTCTTGGTGTATGCTGGGGCGCTTGGTGGGGGCGTGCTGGTGGGGTCGCGACAAATTTAGCTGTTGGAGCCCTTCTCGACTACTCCTGCCCGGCACCGTTTATTTCCGTCGCAGCATTATTGGCATGTGAGTTTCCATTTCTTTACAAGTGTTTTGTTACTTGTGATGTTGTCGGGTTGTGTGTAAATTCTGCAAGCTCCTGTGACTTCAAGAGCTGAAGATGGTTTTACCTGTTTAAGTAGACAAACATCATGAAATAGACCTGATCTGATGATGGAAATTCGAGGTAATCATGCGAGATCTAGTGAAAATGAACACAAATCCGTCGTATTATTAGGACTCATTTGATTTGTCTTGACAAGTTTCTACTTTAGGCCTGGATGATATCCGAGATGTATGATATATGGCCGGTATCCGTAGGAACTCTTATTTTTATAGTGAAGGGGGGGGGGACGAGAAAACGGTACTTTTTACAACTACCGACGCCCATGAACATCCGCATAATTACTATTACGATGCGTTGCCCTCCTTTTTAAAATTGCTACCGGCTACTCACAAACTGCACAAAAAGATGTCACCACACTGGTATCGTGTGAGCGAGAGATACCTCTCCGATCGCGTTGGCCTGATTCCGCTACAATGCCGCATGGCACTACCTCTTACAATAACACAGCAATAAAATATAACAAACCTATACACAGCCATCGTGTTTAAACTCGTCTGATTGATCTTGACAAGTACCTGAGACCCCGATCACATCCGAGGCCTGATGTAAATATACCCCGACCCCATCGTGTTTGGGCTCCATGACTTTGTCTGAACAAGCACTTTATCAACATGACAATCATAGACTTTATGATATCTTTGTATGGTATTCTTTTATAGTGTTGGAATTGAGCTGTTTGGGGGCCATTTGATGACTCATGACGCACATAGACATATCCACACTTATGCGTTACCCTCTTTCCCTGCTCTACTTTAACTTACCACCGAAAAACTCACAAGCCGCAAAAAAGGCGATAGCAAAACTGTCACTTTGTGTGCTAAAATGAGACACTATATTGTTAAAACGTAATTTATTTTTACTATTTTCCAGTGTCAATTGTAGCTATCATCTTGATAAAACTAGAAGAAGAGAAAACTGTAGATAATGAGAAAGTTGAAGCAGAAAATCAAGAAAAGGCCACCGGACTAGAGAGATATATTTCAACGCATATATAATAGTATATGCAACAGTTATGAAGCACGAAACTATGGGCAACGGCTAATTATTAATCGGTTAACCCTGCAGGCACTCCATAAAACCGCCCGCAGTAATGTATGTGTGTTTGTGTGTTGTAAATATGTAAAAAAATTGTTGAATTCGAAAGAGTTTCATAGCCTTTATATTTGTTGTAAAAGTAACCAATACAGACATAGATTAGCAACAATCTTAAAAATAAGATAAAAAAAAAAACATTTTTGTGAAAACTTATGAAATATATTACTGACTGATTGGTTCAGATATTTACGGAATAATGCTTAACCCTTTCTGCTGATAACACTACGTCTACGTACTACTTTGAAAAACAGATCAAATTTGGTTATTAAATCCAAAATGGACAAACACTTTTCCTTACGATTTATTATCTAAACCAATCAGTCCGTAATATGTGTTTTTCCGTTCGTCCATTTAATTTTGATAAAAATATTCTTTTGTATAATTTTATTCTTGAATTTATACTTAATCAGCCAGATTTTTTTTTTTTTAATACAATTATAACCCTTTCAGCTGGGTTTCGATCAGTCTAGTCATTAAAAATTTATAAAAGTTTTCAATGCCTATACATGTCATTTATTAAATACACATCGGCACTGGAACGACACGTGGAAAATGTGGGCAGTAGTTGGAAGGGTCAATTATTCGAGATTTAAGTACGCAGATATAGGAATATGGTCGAAATAGATTAGTAGGATTTCAAAATGTGGAGATTTGGTTAAAACTTGATCTTCAAAAATACGACTGAATGCAATTACTCACATCCTGTTAAAGAAAATCACGGGAAGTCAAATCACTAAAAGAACGTGACTTTCTGAAAACATTACAAAAATGTAATAAAGTGGAGACACGCATTTATTTAAGGAATTTCATTTTTGTGATAAGGGTAATATCTTACATAAAAAATGATTATAATAACAAGAGGAAATGGTATATATTATAGTAATAGCATTGGAGACTATTTATCAACATTGATTATATTGTGCTATGAAATGTAAATCATTTTGAAAAGTCTTCATGTTTTTTATATAATGGACTTATAGAACTTTTATGATACTCCTTTAGAGGGAACATAAAGATTCACTTTTTTACCTAATAGTGTTACAGCTAGGTGTGCCTTTTAAATAAAGACTTTATAATATAAGTAAAACATATAAAGGTGCTGCATTGAATTATGTTATAGCTTAAAAATTATACCAATTAGGCTCATAGAATTGTTGCTAAACTTTGAACACTTTGTGAGAATTGAGCAAGGTGCATTAGAAACATTCATCAATATTCGTAAATGTGATTGAAGTTGACTTGCTCTCAGAAACGTGGAAAAATGCAAAATAAGTGTGCGCGTATTGTCTACAATTATTTGATGTGCGTAGGTATTTCCTATGATGAATTAACAAGTTTTTTTATGAAGTATTGCTAGTGCAGATGTTCTGTTTTTACGTGATCGAATCATTTTGGAGGGCTCGTGTTGATAGATAAGTCATGACATGTAGAGACAAAAAGTCTCCATCATCGACAGCACCTACGATCCTTTGACATTGTCGCGGGGACTTGTAGGAAATTCCCTCCGCAAATAAAGCGACTGCTCAGCGAGCTGTAGTTCTCCATATATGTATATAGGTATGAAGAAGGCTATGCTCTAGTTTCTATGCGGGATCGCGTTGGAAACGACGTGAATAACAAATAGCACACATGCGCATGCATGACACATCCAATCGCTACTCACCACAGTCACAACACACCACACAACACACAGGCCCTAAATAGGCCTACATTCCCTCCCTGAGCCCAAAAGCCACGATGGCGAACCCGCAAACTTATTGCGGCCCCGTTACCGAAGGGATAGTTGTCCCCTCGCGATCCCACCCGGGTTATGAGGTTCGCCTCGGTGCCCGTAGCCCTCGCAGATCATCTGCGAAGATGACCAGGAGGAGAGCAAAAGTGGAGCTGGGGCGGTCATATCCTTCGCAAATGATGACCGCTGCGGTAAAGAGTGGAGACCAACATGCACATACATGGTGGAGGATGCCGTTGAAGCTAGGTGTAGGAGATGCGTAAAGCGGCTGATATCGACTCGAGAGGAAGAGCTGGGGGCCGAGCTCAGTGGCGTGCAATTAGAGAGGCTTATCTTATATATGTCGTCGTCAGTGCACACACACTACTGCAGTGCACACAAACTACTGCAGTGTACATACACTACTGCAGTGCACACACACTACGACATTGATACTTATTGATGGTATGATTAAAGTCCTGTCCTGACGCAGGATGAATTACAACGAAAGTTTTGGCATACTTTCACCTCTCTCTCTCTCTCACACGCACACACATACACACACTCTGTTTCTCTCTTTACTTCTCCCTCTGTCTGCTGCAGGTGTCTGTTTGCTGTATACGATCAGTTTGCTTTTTTTTTCGGAGAGACCTACTACTGGTCGGCGTCGCTATTACTCCCGTCTCCAGTTCATCGGACTAGCGAACACTTTTGTGTCTTCTGGTTTACGATCAGTTTTCAGTATTCTGTTGCTTTTTAACTGACCTGATTGCTTTGAGATGCTTAAGTACACCTCATTCAGACGAAGATTTTCCTAGCAATCGTGGCAGTATTCACGTATTTACTTAACTCTATTTGACATTAGAAAATTCCCATTATATTGATTCCATGCGTTGACTTATGATGACATTATTTATAATTGAAATTGTTGTGATTTAAAAGAAAATGGAAGAACGTGCCATTTTGTTGTGTGTGTGTGTGTGTGTGTTTGTATCTTGTAGTATTTATTCTATTGTTAATGCATAAATATATTTCTGATGGCTTAGAAAAGTGATTGACATATACATTATTCTTGAAGACGTTGACGTTACAATTTAAGTTTTAATGGACTCTTGCTTATTTTTCTATACGGTCTTTAATTACCTCTATATTTTTTTCTTCCTTACTTATGTTTTCCAAAATATAAAACAAAAAGAAAAACTGTAATTCTAATTAAATTGGAACATTATTATATATTCACAGAGGCGAGCATCATGACAACATTTAATTTCAAAGAAAACTGCTTTTTCAATTTGAAAAACCTATACTATGCAATTTAAAGTGATATTTTAATTAAAATGCATTTAATGTACTAGTTTTAAAATAAACATATTATGTTTACTGGATAAAATAAATACAACTCATATGAATGTTGTGCTAGATGTAACTTTGTGTTTACATTGTGTTACGTACCTAGTCGTAAGTTAAAATGTTTAGTCGAAACCTGTATGGCTGTATGACTATTAATTTTACTCTAAAAATATTTATATTATTATAATTATTTTATAATTTATAGTTTTTATTGTTAAAAGATTGACAGTAAGTATTCGTAATATTCCAACATTCAATTGTTTTCGCCTTTTATTTATCACGACAATATAGGTATTACAGTACGTATACCTAAGCTCTCCATTGGTGGGTGCGACACTTAAATGAAGTCACAGGACTTTACTTAAATATGACATGGAATAAAATTGGAAAGTTCTAGATTGTTTCGATTAAATAGATAATACATTATGGTCTATACATAGGTACCCTCTCTAGATACCCCCAGTACGTAACACTATTTTTTGTAATCACGTGATGAAAAAAAGTACCGCTGTTCTTGAGAGTACTGTTGTTCTTAAGGATATTATTGCTCTTAAGGGTACAGCTGCCCCTTTGGGTACTATTGCTCATAAGGGTACTTACTGCCCTTATGGGTAGTGTTGCTCTTAAGGATACTGCTGCCCTTATGGGTGCTGTTGCTCTTAAGGGTACTGCTGCTATTAGAGGTTAAATCAGCATTATTTAATAGTTCACAGTCTTTATCGAAACGATCTCGTTATGAATTATGTTTAATTATATTTACTGTGACTAGATCGTTTTATAACATTAAAATGTACTATTTATCGATCATAAATAAATTGTAAAAATATTTCTTTTTATTAACAGACTTCCTAGTAGATACTCCTACTTAGGCACAACCGGAGAGGTACCTCTCGCTCACATGATACCGCCTTAATGTGACGGCATCGCGTTTCGTGCGGTCTTTGAGTGGTCGTTGGCCCTTTAGAGGGGAGGAGAAGTGAAGGACAACGCGTCGACATAGTAAAACATTGGGTGTTCGTGGGTTTCATACAGCCATACAGGTTTCGACTAAAGTGCCATTAACAGACTTCCTAGTAGATACTCCTACTTAGGCACAACCGGAGAGGTACCTCTCGCTCACATGATACCGCCTTAATGTGACGGCATCGCGTTTCGTGCGGTCTTTGAGTGGTCGTTGGCCCTTTAGAGGGGAGGAGAAGTGAAGGACAACGCGTCGACATAGTAAAACATTGGGTGTTGGTGGGTTTCGATAGTCATAAAAAGGATCTTCTAGCGCGTTTGCAACCTTTACCTTAAAAATAAACGTTAGTTCGGATCCGATTTCTGTGCCGAATCCGTATAATAGCTTGAAAGAGTAACAAACATACTCGCATACTTTCGCCTTCACTGGTAGGATAGGATAATATTGGACCTGATTTATTGTTTACGAGGATGCTTCTAGCAATCGTGTTGTTCCAAGCTTTATTTAGTTACACCTATCCCGATATTTGTGTCGTCGTCAAATCTTGCGTGCAAAATTTCTTTACCTCCCAGTTCGAGCAAGAAATTTTGCATGCATGTGTAAATCGGATGGCAATGCAAAATCATTATGACATGGACAGGAACTAATGAATGAGAGTGAGGACAGGAGCTGTAAACACTCTGTAATAAAATATCGCAATATCATAATGTGTAGCTTGTTTGATGTAGATTTATAAGTACTTATCTCATTATAATTTATTTCTATAAAAGGAATCGCCACTTCTGGTGGTAAGGGGACTGTTACAGGTTTAGCCAGTCCTTTAGATACATGTACTTAATGATGGTTTCTCCATTGAGGAAAATCTTAAGTAAAATAGTACAAGAAACAAGCAATTTAACAAATCTAGTCCTTGATAATGGTTAGTAAAACATAAGGGAACGAGGTTATCTTGGCAGTTGTCCGAGGCTCCCTGCTGCAACCCGGATGGAACTTATTCCTATATATAATTATAAACTCAGTGCACCAATTGTTCACGAATTGTTTTTCAGTCCCTAAATTCAATAGTTGAAATTATAGTGACAGCATATCTTCATATTAAATTAAAAAAAAGGAAGTAAGGCTCTTTTTATGTTAAATGACTTAATACAATTTAACAACTCCAGCATCTCGTATTTGTGGCATCATGCAGGAAATTATAAGTTCCCGGGTGGAAAATAAAAAACTATTCGATTGTCATATTTTTAGAAATCATTCCGGCGAGGAGAAAAAATAAAAAAGCGGTATTTCTTCGACACCCAGCACATCATTAGTCTGACAGTTAAAGATGGCAGATATACTTTTTTATGTTTAACTAGCAAAAACATAATTGATACAATCTAAATACCTACATGATTCCCAAGATCACTGATGAACCTAAAACTTGGAAGCTGGCTACGGGAACTCATTAGTGAAATATATCAATCCTATCGTGATTGAGCTGGCTTAATGTGTCTCGACGAGGACTTAGGGTGGACGTTATTTTTACAAAAGCGTGAATATAAAAATACTTGTATGTTGTTACTTTACGGATTCTATTATATTAAATTATTTAATTTAGTCGCTATTTAGTCAGATGTATCCTAATGCTGGACAAAGACCTCTCTGCTCTCTTGTCACATCTCTCTGTTTATAGGTAAATAAGGTCAATCCGGAAGGATAAATCATTGCTTAACAAGAATACTTTTTAACCCACTTGTCTCAGGTTAGTCGTCAGTTGTGTCGACTGATTGCGACATAGGTAAGTATCTGGATCCTCACCATGGTTCAAACCTCGTCGTGGCGGTGGGGCTCAGTAGCCTGGGTTGATCCAGACACCTTGAGCGAAGCTAATTAAACCAAGGAGGTGTATGCTCCTTGTACCCCTCCTATAAGAAGAGGGGACTAAAGAGCAGGAGGAGAAGGCGCTCTTTGTACCACTCTTATAAGAAGAGGGGATAAAGGAGCAAAAAAACAATGAGGCGGCGCTATTACGCACGGGGCAAGGGGCGAATATGGGAACCTCGCCCCATTGCACTGTCCCAAAGTTGGCACTGATGGCGCTCGCGGTGGTTTTTATGGGTAATCGGCACTATAATGTACCGCGAGCACCACATATCACTGGACCCCATCCAGGGCCAGTGAAGGCGCGTAAATGCGTTTCCCCGCGTCAACAAAAAAAAAAGGTATGTACCTGGATAGGATATGCGATATATCTGTCTCGCGTATCTATTTGTTGATTGAGTGTGCTATTTTCATGAAGAACTCTTGACCGTATCAGAAAATAATTTAACTTCATTGAATTGAGTTTGAAGCATCGGTGGTCCTGGCGTTAACTTAATGGCCTGTGACCAGCAGTGGACTGGCGAAGGACAATTATGATAATAAATACATTTAATTTTTCAGCATCCAGTCCAAAATAAACCGATTAGCAGATTATTGGCGTTAGCCACAGCTCTATGTTGAAAAGTGGACTAAAATGTTACAGTGTCTATTTTCATTACATACTAACTGACACTTTAATAAAATATGAATTATACTTATCAATTTAGTAAGGATCTACTTTTGTATGTACCAAATCAACTAATAAAAACAAATGAACATAAAAACCTGGTGATCTACGTGATCGTAGCAGATAAAAAACCCGTGGTTAAAAATCACTTAACCACTACTATAACATCATCTCCTTACCGCACCTCCACAGTCTCACCAAGACCGTCGCCCGACGTGTCGAAGCTACACCTGGATACTTCCTTTAGCATAGAGCAGTGAACAAAAACCGGACCGCGCTGCAAAAAGTCATAAGTTGTCCTGCAAAAGAGGAAAGCGTCGGTAGTCGTCGAAAGACTCAGATTTCTCGTTTTCCTCCTATGCTATAAAAATACACTCAAAACATAGCACTATTTGACACAGCTGGATAATTTCTATATTATATTAAATTATTGTCTAAAATCACAGAAAATCGATTGCTTATACAACACACATATTTTAGTCTTTTTGCTTGTCCGGTGGAAGAAACCACGAAGCTACCACGCTACCTGCAAGTAAAAATGAGTACTTAAGTAGACATCAGAGGGTGTTCTTTAGTCCGGGGCTGCTTTCAGTAAAGCCAATAGAACCCAGGATGTATTGCTATTTGGGATATTGATGTACATAAATATTTAGATCAGTCCACAACGATTTTGGTTGATCTGCTTTTTTTTAGTTGACGTGGGAAACGATTTTTCTCTCCATCACCGGCCATGGGCAGAGCCCAGTTGTGTGTGGGCTCGAGCACATTATATTGCCAAATACCCACGAAAATCACCACGAGTGTCACCAGTGTCACCATCGGTGAGGTGCCCCGGTACTACAAATCGTCATAGCACCTCGACGCCTAGCCATTCCTCTAAGGGACTGGACGCCTTCCCACAGAAGGGTTGCCCCGCACCACAGGACATCATCTTTGGGACAGTGCAATGTGGTGAGATTCCCATGCTCACCCCGTGCCCCGTGCGCAAAAGCGCCTCCATGCTTTTTTTGTCCCTCCTCTTACAAAGAGCGTCTTAGCCCCTTTACTCATAACAATGTAATGAGCAGCCTTCTCGGTTCAATTGCCTTCGCCTGGGTTTACTCGAGGCTATTGACCCTCACGGACATGCTTGTACCATGCTGGGATGATGTAAATATCCTAACATTCAGTTAGGTTAGCCTAACGGCATACTCCAGGTGACCGTGCTGAATGCGACATGTGACTGTGCCAATCATTATAATTACCGCCTCGGCGCCAGGCTAAGTTCGTGATTACGACGTTTAAAGTTATTCCACGCTAAAAGTCGCTTACTGCATTACTCTCAACGTCCTTTCCCGACTTAAATAGCTACTTAGACATTATTGTTGCCCTGAAGAATATAACTTATGTACTACTTGGAATAGTAAGAGGTAGGGCCATGCTGCATGACAACGAAATTGGGCCAGCACGATCGGACCTCTCGCTCACATGATACCGGCGTAAAGTGAAATTTTGGTTTCGCGTTTCCTGCCGTTAGTGAGTAGCCAGTGGCCCATTGGGGGTGGGGGGAGGTGCTATGCATATATGCGTGGGCATCGGTAGTAGTTTATAGGCTCTCTTTGGTTATTTATCTTCCTATACTATAAAATAAAAGTACAGACATATAATCAAATAAAGATGAGATCTTTCTCTAAAAAAAGAAATTTAAAA
This sequence comes from Eumaeus atala, assembly GCA_017140195.1. Classification (NCBI taxonomy): domain Eukaryota; kingdom Metazoa; phylum Arthropoda; class Insecta; order Lepidoptera; family Lycaenidae; genus Eumaeus; species Eumaeus atala. The sequence continues at coordinate 205,109 of JAFELO010000079.1, forward strand.
TGTTACTTACTAAATACGAGCAGTGACCACAAGCAAAATATAAGTTGGCAGTGAGAGAATATCAGGTCGCCCACAAGATTTATTCCAATAAAGGTACTAGTTCTTCCCACCATTATGCTGAGACACGCCACCATACCTCTGAAAAATATAAATGGTTTTCTATATAAATTAACTATTCTATATAGTCTTAAAACTCTTAAGTATTCTATATCCTCGCTCACCGATATCCTCAAATATCAGCTGTACTGGCGAATTTCATGCGGTTTGTTCTGTCCGGTGAATTCTGATTGTGCGGATGTTTATTAACGCCAGAAGTCAAGAAACGGCTCTGACTGTTAATTAATCCCAAAGATATAAATAATGAATATCATCTTAAAACAAGATAATGATTAATTTTTAAAATGAAATTTTACTTTATGTACTTGGATAGTGCCACTCTTATTTCCGATTTGGTTGCTTCTTCGAAACAGTTGAACAGAGGCCACATTTACAATTTAGTCGGTAATTGTCCTCTCCATATTTCACGCCAACGTTGATGTCACTGCAACGATCGCGCGTGTGATACCTCCATCGTTAGAGTCCGTAGATAAGTGACCATGCGTTACCTCTGGGCAGGATAATATTAGGCGCATTACATATCATACCGCTCGTATCGGGATATATTTCTTCTGCCTGAGAGGGCTCGCTCCCCCTTTCGATCTCAAACCTAGTCTCGTCGCGATCACTCATCGATATCCGATGAAATTGTATTGGTCTTCACAGCATAATTTTCGTACCGAAAAAAAAGTACCTGTGAGACGTGGGATATAAATCCACGAAGTAGCTAGCGAGGACACCCATCCCGAGACAGGTGCAGGTGAACATCATGAACAGTAGTACGCTTGAGATTGGCTCCGGCATCAGGGTCAGGAGGACACCGCTCACAGACGACGCGCTCAATATCGCAAGCAGCACCATCCGACGCCACTTTATAAGGTACGATATCACGAAAGTCAAAAAAGAGAAAACGCACTGGGACATCACTAGAGTGATAATTACGTTCTCCTCCACGCGGCCATCGCAGACATATGGCTCCTGAAAAAAAAATACCCTTATGAGTCCTCACAAGATACCGCAATAACTATGTATGCGTTTCATGTGATTTGTGAGGATATGATGGACTTTTGGAAGGGAAGAAGGAAATGGGGAACACATCCACATAACTATCATGTTGGCATCTGTAGTCATTATATGGCTAAAGCCATAATGTTTATACTATAAAAAAGTTCCACTGTTGGACAAAATTACCCTATACATCCTATGGGATATTAAGTCAACTGCATATTCAATTGACAAAAAGACGGAACCCTTATAGTTGTATTATTTTCGTCTTAATCATTCTTAGACCACTCCTAACTTTTAAACCACCTAGAAGAAATTTGTAAAAAAAAATTGATTGTAGAACTTAATTCAACTTCAAACAAAATTGATTTCGTACTTTAAGAGATATGCCTTTTTAGATGTATGAAAAGATGGCGAACTAAAGACGTATACTTTATAAAATAACAACGAGAAATAAACTAATAAAGGCGAGGCGGTATGGTAATTCGATGTTAGCCTGTCCATAAGGACGAATCTTACAACAAACAACAGAGATATGCCTTTTTTCGATTGCTGTTCCGGAACCCGTCATATTCGAGACCGACTCGCACTTGATCATATTTTGAAGTTATACTTATTTTGGCCCGTTAGGGATAAAATGATAACAGTAAGTTTTTACGATGCGTGCGCACACTGTCACGAACAACCGACAACCTGAAATTAGCTATAGTTAGCATATTAGTTTTCCTCTTGTTACGACAAAGAAGTGTAACCTCTAACACTCACTAATACACTTTTTTAGTTTGTCTTTAGCTGCCAATCTAAGAGTAGGCAACCACAGAACTTCAGCCACAACAGATTGCTATGCGTAAAATGATTACCCTACAATTAAATAAGTGTTATTCAACTCCGTTGCTTCGGCCATGTTGCACATTTGGCTCGTAAGAAGACAGTAAAGAATTAGCCACGGCAAATCTGTAGGGACCATGACATAGTGCATTCAGTTCACTCTGGCTAGGGACCGTCCGCGTGGGGAAAATACATTTTTTGGTATTGCAATTCGTATAGAAATCAAAGAATTCAAAGCGCAGAAGTGACACAGCTTTCTACCTACAAAACTACAATTCCACTTTCGGATATCACGCCTTAACTCTAAGTTCCACCGTCACCACCTTGATGCCCGAAAGTCTACAACTGTGCGTTTCAAGCGCAATTTCCTACCACGCACAACTATGCAAAATTATGTAAAAACATGGTTTTGTTGGTTTTCATTAATAATATATTTTATTCACCGACGATAAGTTATGCCACTATCTTTTTTCTTTGTAATTGAATTATTTTTACAAGTTTTTAACACACAAGAAGTCGTTTTTGTCACAAGATTGACGCGCCGGCTACCGTTTGAGTGCCAGACGAATGGCTAAACGTTGTTGTTACCGCCGAGCAACAAAAAACGCACGGCGCAAATACATTGTGCGTCAAGTCGTTTCCATACGCAAGTGATATATTTCAATGAGAGGAAACTCCGGGGTATTCTCGGACAGGTATACTGGAAAGATTTGAAAAATTCTTTTACTATTAGAATTCTACATCACTTTTGATGAACGTAGGTAACATAATATTTTCTAAAACGTATTCATTATTACAAAACTTCGATAATGTAACCAAAGTTGTGAAAAAAAAAGAGTAAACCCTTATTTAGCTGTAGAAGTTATTGACAAAAAACATCATTAACATGAATTACTATTTGTATATTTTGTAAATTAATGATTTTTTTCATATTTCGTGAAATGTCCGTGTAAAGCCGGTATGGAATGCAAGTATTATATATATTAAAATACATACTGTAGTTTGGTTGTGCAGGTCGCTGGGGACTGTTATCAAGGTGCAGACGTTACAGGGGCCGTCTGGCCTGTTCTTTTGCGCCATTCGCACCACGTTCAGTATATGAGGCAGCCAGACGAGGAAGCTGTTGTTTCTGAAAGTTAAATATCCAATATCCATTACTCGTATCTGTAGTAATACTAGTGAACTAACCCTACCTACCTTAATGGATTTACTTTATATTCTTATAGATAAATTACTACATCAATAAATTATAGACTGCAATATTTTTCAAGAATCAATCTGATGATTCTTCGAGAATGAATTGATGATAACCAGGGATTCAAAAACACCTTGATAAACGTAATACTTTCATAAGTGTTACACATTTAACCTGTTACGGAATGATTCTTACAACGCTTATAACGTTCCTCTGCCTGAAGGGAAAGTGATGGCAAAAATGGCGTATTTTTGTGTCAATTTAAGCCTTATTGGCTGTAACAATTGTTAACGTCAATAGAAGAAAAGAAATGAAAAACAATGTCTTTATTCGGTTACCACTGAAGTCCCTGTGCTGAAAGCCAGACGAAATTAGGTTCAGTAGGTTTTGACAAAATCTTGATATCTACTGAACAAATTTTTCATCATAGTATAGAAAAAATTCCGAGGAAGGTTTTAGTATATAATTTGTGCGCCCCAGTCTTATCAGGCGCGGACAGAATATACAACTGAAGAGTTTGTTTGGTGGAACGTGCTAATATCAAAAATTACTGGCTCAGTTTGGAAGAATATTTCAGTTTTAGAAGTAACATTTATCGAAAACAGATGTAGGCTATACACTATCAAGCTGCGACTAATGGAACATACAAGACTAACACACACCGCTGGACAGTCCCCCATAGCAGCGGTTTACGGTACAGAGGCGCGCTGTTCTCGTACAGAGATTCACGAACATGTTTGCACTCACGTTATATACACGACGAAGACAATGTAGTACAGCTGGATAGTCCTCCACAGAAGCGGCTTGCGGAACAGAGGCGCGCTGTTCTCGTACAGAGCTCTCACGAAGGATATATTCTTGTGAGCCGTCGCGTCCTCTAGCATTGCCTGAAACATATACATTTATTTCGGGACAAGCAGACGAGTCGTTTGGACCTTTTATTGTCCTCAAAGTGCTATAGACATACATATAAATGTTAGGGAGGTGCTTTCCCGCCCTCTTTCCTCCTACCCTCCAATGTATTTTATGACAATTTTAAAGTAGGATAACATGTCTTATGACATCATAATATTCGTCTGCTGTATAGTATATATGTGACTAGCTAATGTCCCTCAGCATCCTCAGCGATGGGGTTTCGCAAAATTCGTTTTTAGTGGGTGTTTGCACACTAAAAGAAACCTACCTGCCAAATTTCACGTTTGTAGGCGTTATAGTGAGAGATTTTGTGATCAATCACTGAGTGGTATTA
>JAFELO010000079.1:239232-272165 GCA_017140195.1 Eumaeus atala
GACTTGCTACACTATAGCAGAAAGTGTCGTGACAACTTTCCGTCAGAATTTTTCCGCCTAGCCCCCTTCGCAACGCGCGATAAGGAACTTCGTTATAAAAGCCGACATCAATCATGCATTGGTACTGGAAGCTAGCTTCGTAAGTAGAAGTAATTACATGCATCTTATGTACTTTTCCATATGTTTTCAATCCCGCCGCTCTTTATACTTCCCGCCGACACACATTTAGTTAGTTAGCCGTAGACGCCAGTCGCGCACACACGACATGTGCTGATAACCAAACTTAAGAATAATCCGTGAATTAAATACATATAAAATACTTATATAGAGCTGTTATTTGTGATACAATAATGCAAATTTTTAAATAATATCTTTAACGTACTTTATAAGTGGTTTTAGATAGTAAAACTGGTGATATATATTTAAAATGTTAACTGATAACGAAGATAATGTTAATGAATTTGGAAGTACTGAAAGACTGGATGAAGTGAAATCGTTCATTTCGGCGAAGAGAAGTGTAGGGAAGAATGGTGAGAGCCAAAGTTTGGAGGTGGAGAATTCGGAGAAGTTGAATGAGGTTGTATTTGAGGAAGCATTTAAACTCACAGGTATAAAACTTTGTAATAATAATTAACTGTTTCTATTCTATATATGTTCTAGGAACTATTTTCGTTATTCAAGTCCAAAAATATAAGTTTTAACTTTTCTGCCTAAGTGTCACAATAAATCTCAAGAAATAGTATTTTCTGTGAATTTGATTAAATCTTGTAAAATAGTTCGTATAAGTAATATTTTATAAAGATCAGGAAAATTATTGCTTGTAGATGCATAAAGCCTTACTCTATAAACGGACTATCCAACACAAGAACACTATTTTAATTCGATCTGTTAGTTCCTGAGGTTAGCGCGATCACATCATTATCTCTTCAGCTATATCTATACAAATTATAAAACAAAGTCTCCAAAAGTGACTGTTTGTCACAGATATATTACATTACAGTGTTATAACACAGAGTGTGTGTACGTAACTTTCTTAGAATCCACTTAATGGATGTGTTTGCTATGCTGCATAGGAGCAGGTAGTGCCATGCATAGTACATGACACTACATCCTCCTATGCAACGGAATTGGCCCGCACGACCGGGGTGGTAGCTCTCGCTCATATAATACCGCCGTAATGTGACATCTTCAGTGTCGCGTTTCATGCGGTTTGTGATTTATATCTATGAATTCTGTGTAGTATGTATATATACACATATACAGTCTAGATTCTGTACCAATTGTGGTTCTGTTAAACCTGTTTACTGTTTATTTATTCAAATTGCGAAAATCTTATATATATTTAAATATTTATAACTTTAATGTAAGCTTAATTGTATAACTGTGAGTTATACCCGGAGTAGGACTATTAAAACTCCACTAACTACAAGATACTGTACACAATAGCGCGAGATGATTACATGAATCAATCTACGTTAGCGAATGTAAGTTACGTTCAGTTCTACTCTCTACGAGTATATTGCAGTGCATCAACTCTACGCAGTACAATATACCTACTCCCATAAAAGGGGAGGAAGAAAAGAGGGCAACGTATATACATGAGAAATATGCGTATGTCTGTGGCCGCCGATAGGCGACATGACTCTTGAATTGCCTGTTTTCCCATGATAGCATAACCTATTGCTAAAGTTAACTGCAAGAGATGTACGTAAGTTGTTGGTCGCTCATGTACGATTTAACTACAATTCGCCAGTGACGCTACCAATTATTTCATTCAGGATTTTATATACAATGGATAGGTATTGTTATCACATAGAATACCACTGAAATTATCGACTTTGTACAAAATAAATCATTTATGTCTATTTCGTTTTGAGTAAAAGCATTATTCGTGGTAATTGACTTCAAGTACTAGACAAGTGAGCAGTGACAAATAACTTTTCTAAGAAGTACTGAAAAGCTTCTATTATTAAAGAGCCCGGGGACATGCCCTTGGATGAGGACCAGGTGTCCTCGTAATTATGGATATGGTGTTCAATGAGGCTATTAGACTTATGAGCAGTACTGATCTTGTATCAGATAGAAAAAAACTAGAATTATAAGGCCCGTGGACAAGAAAACTAACGTTCTAAAGTATTGCCAAAAATAGTAATAGTAGCAAAGACAACAAGAGTCGCCAAAATAATAACACTGATAGATAATAATAGTTGGCCAAGATAATAATACTGACCAAAATAATAATAGTGGCCAAGATAGTGATAGTTGGCCCATAATAGTAGTCACTTTAGCTAATCTTAAATGACTATCGGGATGCATCCTTCCCATCTGCGAGAAAAAAAGGGGTCTGACCCGCTGTCGACCACAATCACACCAAGACCGACAGCCGACGTGTCTTACACATGAAGCTGCATTGGAGACTTCGGTCAGCATAGAACAAAAAAAAAAGGTAACTGCTAAAATATTTATTGAGTAAAAATATTGAGTACAAAAGTATTGACATCGAAAGGAATAGAACCGATATCATAACGTACCGATACTTCTTTGTGTCTCTAGCCGCTACATAATCGTTTACTTAAAGTATTTGGCCCGTTTAAAGTTTGGAGTTCACTTGTATCTTCAGTGGCGAAATAAAGCTTTTCGGCTAGAAATAACTGTTTAGTTAAGTGTTAAGTTTCGACTAACTTTACATAATACAATATAAACACTCTTTATTTTACACTTAAACACAGAATACTAAAAAGGCAGACTTACTGCTTAAAAGCAATTAACTTAACACTATAGTTCCTAACCTGTGTGCCAGTCCTAACAGTAGTAACTAAGAGCTCCTCTATTACGGGCTATTTGGTATTGTACGTTTTTCTTGTTCCGGATATAAGATATCATGTTACGTTGTGGCCACAGAAGGTCCGAGACCCACAACAGACCTGTGACCTCGCGACAGCTAAGTAACCAGAACGGTCAAACAAAATATTCGTACAGCCGCTACATATTACGTAATAAAGTATATATAAACTATACATAATATAAAACAAAGTCCCAAAAGCTGTCTGTCAGTATGTGATCTATTTTCTCAGTCTAGTGAACGGATTTTCATGTCTTCACCAATGGATAGATTTATTTCAGACAAAGGTTTTAGAGTATACTTGTTGGTCCCTGCTATTTATAGGCAACACCCGGGTGTAAATCTAGCGTTAAAACTCACTTGGAGCATCGCCTAAAATTTCACAAACAATCCACTACTGAATCTTTTTTTCTGCTCTATTCTGATTAGCGAAAATGCAAAAAAATATACGTTTGCCCAGTAACCTTAAGAGATACATAACTTTTACAAATATTATGTACTAGGTTAGAAATATTATGACACACACACACATGCATATGATGTGGGACCACCATTCAACCTGCCGATTCCACCCGGCTACTTTTGTGAATACCAAAGGTCGGATTGTTTTTTTTCGCGCCAATCGCTGAAATTAATAGGGGAAAACCGCATTGGAAACCAAAACCAAAAGTAGTGTACTAATTTAATTCTATTAAAGGTTAACAATGGTGAAGGGGTAAAGGGACTATTACAGGTTTAGTGAGTCTTTCAAATACATTTATTTAGTGATGGTCTTTCCATATTCACAATCATTAACAAACTTTGAATAGTACAGGAAACTAACAATGGAATCAATCCAGTTTCTAATAAGGGTCAGTAAAAATTTAGGGTACGAGGACTCCCTGCTGCAACCCGGATGAATAATCCTTTCTATATATAATTATAAAATCATCAATTTTCCTTCAATCCTTAAATTCAATAGTTGAAGGGCATAGTGATATCATATCTTCACATTATATCCAACTCAAAAAGAAAAAAGGAGTAGAGCTCTGAAAGGAACACACAACCAATAAGATCCCGTCCGATTTTCTTCGCTTCATGAGCCAACTAATATCAGGTATGATATAAACTCTGTTACAATTAAATAGAATTTAACATCAAACTTTCACACGTGGCATATACTATTCAAACTAGCACAATAACGATACGGTCTATCAGATTTTTAGCCATACAGAACATACACTAAACCATATCAAAATGCACACATAAGATAATTAAGACATCTTAACAGTAATAAAGATTTTCCGAAACATACATAGGTTATGAAACATGGCCTCGGCAAGAAATCATGAACTCGCCTTTTCATGTAATTAATGTGGCATATTCGTCACGAATATATAGGTTCCCAGCAGAAAAAAAAACTATTTCATTATCATTTGAGGATGGCAGTTAGCGTCAGCCATCCCAAATATACCCGAGCTCAACATCGCAAAAAGGAAAAAGAGTGACATTTCTTCAACACAGATAACACCTTTCGCCTTACAGTCAAGGATGACAGACATACTTTTTTAAATATTTAAGTAGCAAAAACGTAAATGTTACAGTAGATTTTGAGAATATTGGCCATATACAGGCGTACCTGTAAAAGACGTCGACTTATAAAAAGCTTTACAACAACACAATATTTGAAACATAAACAGTATCTGAAGTCTGTACCGACTATAATTTAGATCGAATTTCGATGTCTGGATTTTATACCTATTACGAATTCTTTGTAGCTTGTTGTCTGAAGAAAAAATAATAGGACGTCTAAAGTCATAGTAGATAATGTCGTGCGCTGGCATTTTCGATAGATTTCCTCGTGGTCTTGTAGTAAGCATGTTCAACCACAAACGTAAGCTCATGGGTCGAGTACCGGTTCCGACCAAAGTGTTATAGGGATTTCTAATTTCTAATAACATTCCAAAGTCAGGAAGCTGTCGGTGTCAAACCCCCGTACCCCGGAGAGCACGTTAAGCTCCTGATTCTGATTTCTCTCCGCTCGTGTCGGATTGCCGTCCCATCGGAATGAGACAATGAGGGAACCGGAAGTGTACTTGTGCCTATCCACCACACTAGTGCCCCATATTTAATGCCTGACACGGATTTCAGTGCCGATTATTGTAGTTCGATATCCGAACGATCCGAATTTTGTAGGCTGCACTATAAGTCAGGAGATTGGTCCATCCCAACGCTAATAATGACCGCATACCACGATGAAGTCTACCTTCGCGTCCCGCGGTTTGGTTACTTGATGCCGGATGTTATGCTCGGGCCAAGCGCTCTGCGTAAAATTCTTTATTCCCTGAACGTTCATAGGTCGAGTGGGTCCGGTGGCCTCTCTCCGATTATGTTCCGAAAATGTGCTCTGGGGTTGGCGCCTTTTCGGTTTCTCCTACTCTGTTGACGTAGTCTCCAGCTTATAGAAGACAGCTTTAGTGCACCCGATCTCTAAAAATGTGACCACTCCAACCCATACAACTACGGACCTATTGCGATAACACCTTTGTTTCCCAAAATTATGGAATCCATTATCAACTGCCAGATCTTGCAATACTTAGAAGAGCGTCAAATCATTAGTGACCGCCAGTACGGCTGCCGCAGCACACGTTCAGTTGGTGATCTTCTAATTTACTTCACGCACCCAAAGGTCCACCACCTTTACCGCAAAAAAATACCCTACGTCGTATCTCCTCGTTTTCGAAACACCTATCATATATCGAAACATACGGCCTCAGCTAGTATCGGAATACTTGGTGTCGACATATCAATTAACGTTTAGTTCCGCGGTCATTTGGAAACGAAAGCCAAATTAGCCTCAAAGAAGGTGGGTGTGTTCGATAGGGCGAAGCAGTACTTCAATTCAGTCCATCGGTGGCAACTTCACCCGACCCCACCTGTGGGCAGTAGAGCAATATCAGCTCGTTTCATTTGACAGACATACAACGTAGAGCAACTTGAATCGTTGAATACCAAGTTATTTCCGGACAGCGCAATTCTTTGGTTCTACGGGATGTCAATTCACTGTGCGTCTTCTAGCGTATTTCCTATGGGGAATGATCCGAGAAACCTTTCGGCTTAGCACCAACCGCAGAATTCCAACATCGGACACCGCGACAGAACTCAAAGTTCCACGCCCAGCACGTCGATGTCCATAAACCCACAACAGTGCCAGTTCTTACCGCGTACTACTGTACTGTGGAACCAGCTACCTCCCTCGGTATTTCTGATCCGATACGAATTAGAGGTCTTCAAGGAAAGAGCATAAATATTCCTTAAATGCCGACAACGCGTATGCAAGACGCCTAGTCTTACAAATGTCTATGGGCGGCGATAGTCACGATCTGCTCGTTTACCCCTATCTCTTAAAAAATAAAAAAAAATGCGTCCTATTTTTAAATAATTTAGGACGGCATTTAATCTAGAATACGCGATTTTTAAATAAAACGAGGATAATTTTAAATAATTACTAGTACTACCTCATTTGTACTAGAGAGTGTAAAGTATGAATCCGTAGCTTTAAAGAAAATGTTAAACATTAATCAATAAAATTGTAGTAGAAAAGAACATTTACATACTTCTTCACCATACAGCTACAAGTTTTCTCTGTACAATTCTAAAAGAAACTTTTATAGGTTTGGTAATTTATTTTGGTAATTATCGTATTCGAAATATCACAATATCCTCTCTGAATACCTTTTTTAGAACAACATTCCCCTTAACTCTAAAGGAAAATTCTTCGCTTTCATTCCTCTTGTCTGCAATGCAACACACTAATTCTTAGGAATACCCGTTCTGTTTTGTGGCGTGCCAAGGATTAGCCGAATTGTAAATGTTTTAACAGCAAATAGCTTTCTGTTTTTTTTATTTATCCGTATCCGACGCCATTGTTTTTGTCCTGTCAAGCAACGCCACGAGTGCTAAAATTGGGAACTAAAACCTGTCAAAGAGGGGAATAATTCCCCTCTTTGCATGAATTCTACTAGCTTTATTGAAAAACATACAACGAACACATTCTTGTAGAATCTTACTAAGCCGAATTCAGTCCGGCTAATTGTTGGCCCGCCACAACACAAAAACGGTCGTGTATTTGAAAATGGCTAGCCGTAATGAAACACGATGATTTAGACAATCTGATTGCCACACATATACTTTGTTCCAGTTAGATACCACACGTGTACGCACAGCGGTGTTATAAATATATTTGTTCCACATAACCCAACGATTAGCGTTTAAATGGAGCTGTCGTTTTACAGGTACTTAGACTTATAATTGAATTTCTATTGGGTGCGGTAATCTCTATATATATAAAAATCTCTTATCACGGTGAATGTCCATGATGAGCACCGAATTACTAAATCGATTTGGATGATGTTTGGCATACGTGTGTATTTTTTTTTCCGGAAATATTTTCTAAGCCTTCTATTTCCTTCTGATTGAATCCGTTGCTGGTCCTAAGACAGTTTTAGCTTTACCTCTCGGCCTCCCTTGTGATCATATCAATGGGTTCATAGCGGATGCCGCTGTCGATCCTGGAGATAGAGGAGTAGCAGTGGTGGGAATGAGTGATGAGCCAAGCTCGTTAAAGAAATGCCAAACCTTAAAATACAGGATGTATTTTTATGTTTTAAGTGCCACAGCAAGGCGTGACCGTGTCAATTAGTGTATTTATATATAGGGACGGTCTTGTTCCTTATCCTGGTACATTTTCTATTAATAGTGCATACAATATGTGAGTAGGCGTGAGCATTCGGGCGCGAGAAATAATATACTGCACGTTAAGGCTACAAGTTTTGTAACACAGCTAGCTATACAGACTTGCATTTACACAAAGCTATGCAGTCTAACGTATGCACTTTAATTTTACAATAAATGTATCTAGTCCGTTTAATTAAAGATCAAGATTACTTCACTAGGCGCTCCACCGAACACGTAATTCTTTCTAGCATATGAACTGTTCGCCGCTCTGTCCTATAATGAGCCATGTTCATCAGTTTCTTACAAGCTGGCGCTCGGAGTTGTGTCAGGGTAGACGCCGGTGTCTAATCATAATGGCACCGCCGCTGGTGTTGGAACACAGTGGTACCATCGCCGTGATCACCGTTTGATACCCAGTTTCAAATGCGCCGTCATATAAATGTTTGTTTGTTTATTTGTCTGTGGACCCTGAAACGGAAGATAGAGCCACGCTAATATAATCCAATAAAATGAAATAAATAAATAATACTTTATTTCAGGCATTACACCCATAAATTATAATTCAATAAAATTGAAATATATCAAATCATGTTCATAATGAAATTAAAGTATTTCTATTATGACTACACCTAAACACAATAATAATAATTAACTAATTTTATTAGTTTTTTTCTCTCCAGCACTAGTACTGAGGCATCTCTATCGCAACAATGCCGGGAATAAAACATAGCAGACGTATCTACTCGCTATTATCTTCAGAATGGCGTTGGAGCTGTCCCTCACTCCTCACACCAGAGACGCACATCGCTTGCTCATCGTGGCGCTAAAACAGTCGATGTATGAGTATCAGCGAACATGCCCGAAGCGACAACCGAGGCAGCTTTGATAACATTCTGAAGGCATTATCATAAACAACATGAGGGACACCATACCTTTTTTTCTTCATAGTGCTGAATACCCATAAAACCACAGCGAGTGCCATGAGCACCCCGCCTTTGGTAAGGTGCCCCGGAACAAGAAATCATCAGGGCACTCGATGGCTAGCCCTAAGGAACGTTGGTTCCTTTTTTTTAATATCCCACCTCCACAGTTAGGCTTGTCCCGCCCTACACGACAACCCCACCGACTTTGTTACATTGCAATGGGGTGAGGTTCCCATCGTCGCCCCCTGCCCCGTGCGCAAAAGCGTCTCGTCCTGTCGCTCTTAGATCCTCTCTTCCTAAAAGAGGGGTACCGAGAGTTATTCCTCCTCCTGATCTTTAAGCCTCCTCTTCTTGTAGGAGGGGTACAAGGGTCCCCCTCGGTTAAATTGGCTTAATAAGGTATGGTTCAAGCCTTGTCGTGGCCCCGGGCTACTAAGCCTCACCGCCACGACATGAATTGAACCATACCTTATTGAGCCAATTTAACCGAGGGGGACCCTACTCTTAGTGTAGTCAATGTAATAATGTAATTTACAACCGTGATGGCGCACTGACGGTTTTAGCAACTTTTTGCAGAATTGTAAAAGAAACGTTTCGGACAGAAAATTGGGGAAGATTTCTATTATAGAAAACATGATATATAAAGTTTCATGTCCTGAATGGAATTTCAACCAGCGACCGCTGGCGTACTCCGCTACATATCAACTGAGCAAGGCGTTCGTGACAAACTGACATCGTGTGGAATTGTGAAACAGAAACTGCTCAGTGGTCTTTACATTGGGAGTTTTCCGTGAACTGGTGTTCATCTCGGACAGGGGTCAGCAGGGCAGTGTGATCAAGCTCCGACGTCATGCTCTTGTCTTTCAGTTTCAAGGTCCATTCAACTCAAAGCCAAACGCCTAGTACTGTGCAGTAAAATATTATGTCACGAGGGAACCAGGAGAACATTTGGAAATAAAAAAAATCACACGCCATAAAAAAATATTGCACTCATCGACGCATACCTAAACTGACCATTTAGTTGTTTATTAATAGTTTGTGAAAATTGTAATGATTAATTGATTTGGACTGGCATGAGAGGTGAGGTACCTCACCCTCGCAAGATACCTCCGCGAAATTACATTTATGCTGTCTGTGTTACGTCGACAGTGACGGAAGGAGATCAACATGTCTACATAACTTCCCTGTGCGGATGTTTATGAGCGGCGGTAGTCACCGGCAGGTTTGTTCCCTAATGCCTAATACTGGCAGGCCGGGAGTGTACAGAAGTGAAAGCTGTGTGTATTTATTTTCTTAACTTAAAAAAACAATTCACCAAAAGAAGTTTTGACTTCAAAAACTAAAGCTAACATTACTTAGCGATATCTAAGTACACAATTCACAGGGTGTCTATAACAGCGGTACAGTAACAACGGTGTCATTGGGTATTGCCAATAATAAGATTTCCCTTCATTCATGGAAATATGTAACAAAGGATCATTTATTACAGATTTTAATATACTGGTTACCCACCGGGATCAGGTTATACTGGGACAACCTGATTTGGTCCACTTGGTGGTCGCTGGACCGACTCCCCGATTGAGTAGGCTTCTGCAAAAAAAATCTTTGGTAAAGTCTCTGCAAAAAAAAATTGTCGCCGTTGGAGCGAAGTACCTCGGGGGAGAAATGCGAATACAGGGCTCCGATCCTACCCATGGAGCATTCAGTCTAGCGACCGCTGCGAACGAACACGCGCATATTGGATGATCTCGAGGCCAGTGATGCCGCTGCAACTGGCAACAACTTCTGGTCGAACAACATTTGATCCGATCAAATTTTGTGTGACACTGGAACGAACACGAACACGAAGTCAGTGACTCGAACAGTAAAAAGATCTCATTTCACGAAAGGCATATTAACCAGTTCACGATGTATTATCATAAATATGTTTCGAAATTATTACCTAAACATCTCCTCTTATGACATTTCACGTAGATGCAGAGACGAAAATAGTGGTAAGAGAAATGGTAGGGATTTAAATTTGTAAGCTGTCATTAACCTACTTTGCATAAACGTAGTAATTTCTTAGGTTTACGCGAATGTTTATGCTATAACAAAACTACTTTAACAGATTTGATCGCAGTTTAAGTATTTTACGATCCCAACGTTTCAAACAATAATAAGCTGCGTTAAAATCAATAAGTTTTATTATAATTGCATAAACGTTACAAAATATGTGAATATCAGATGCAAACAGTTAGATTAAAAAAAAATAATACCAGTTCGATATTTGCCAACAAGCCTCTTTCATGATTGGAAAGATTGGAAAGAGAAAGTAGTCACAGAGGGTTGAATTTGGCGAATATTGAGGGTGCAGAATTCGTATCCTAACCCCAATCCGATTGGTCGTTTGCCCTCTTATACTATAAAAAACAGTTAAGTTTCTTTTAAATTTTACTTCAGCCGTATAGTCTAAAACTCACACGTATTTTTTTATTATTTATGAATGTTCTTAATATTATTGATTATTATTATTTAAATATCTATAACACTTGAAACATTTACAATAATCGAACCAGAAGACATAAAAGTCTTCGCTAGTTCGTTGAACTATAGAGGCAGGAGCAATAGCGCCGCCAACCCTCTGGAAAAAAAAGTGTCAAAATGTGATGGAAGTAATCGGATTGCATGTCGAAGCTAAATGTTGATTACCGAAGGTGGGACGTTACAGAGAAGCCCCGCAAACGGTGTCAAGGTGCAGGGGCTGCGGGATCAGACGTCATAGGTGACATTCATCTCTACACTTTGCCTAGTCAGCGTTACCCCGTCAAGGGGGACACTTGTAACGTATTCCTAGCAATAATTTTCCCAGTTTGCTGAAAAATAATACCGTCATATCTAATAGACTGTTACAAAGCCTTAAAGTGTCATCGCAATAGTTTAGTAACTATAATTACTACTTGTCACCTGCACTACCCTTACCTTTAGTGCCGGTATATAGCCTGTAACTTTCCTCATTAATGTTAAAATTATGGAATAAAATAAGCACTTGTATAGTACAGAAATAGTTTTTCAAATCATCGGAACCAAGCATACTCTTCAGTTTTATAAACACTTTATGTAAAATTCATCAGGAAGTTTTATTTTTTAGGTTTTATTGTTCACTTTTAAAACTCAAATTCAACTTTATTGTCAACTCAACTATATTTTATAGCTTTGGACAGCCTGGTTATCTAGTGATAAGCATGTATAACCACAGTAGTGATGTCCCGTCCCGGGTTTGAGTCTTATCAATTTTTAATATCAGTTCGAAGTCAGGAAGTTGGCGTTGTTACAACCCCATACCTCGGGGAGCACGGTAAGCCGTAGGGCCTTCTCCTCATTTCCCTCCGGCCAAGTCGGATTGCCATCCCATCTAAATAGAAGTATGATTGAACAAGGAGTGCACTTGTACCTGCGTACGCACTCGTAAAATATAATATGTCCTGCGCAGTTGGTTAATCGCTATAGAGATGGCTGCCATTGCCGAAATTCGGCTAGGAGGACATTATTATTGTGCATATTTGGGACCTTTAAACAAATCGGTAACAGAAACTTCATTGCCAAATCAATAATTATCGTGTTCGGAATTTCATCATTCGTCACCTGTCATTTATTTAAAATGTCTTATTAGTTTGGCCATAATTACCATTCTTAGGCTCTGAAGCTTAAAAAGATATCTGAATATTTTTATATCGTTTTTGTTTTGAACCAAAACCGACGTCAACAGGGCTAAATATAAAAACTCAATTTTCAAGGCGATCCAATTTGAACTCAGACGACTCGGCTTTTGATTGAAAGTAATACAAATAAATATGAAGCGTTATTTGTACAAAAGTTAAAACAGTAAAGAGTAAACTGCAAAATAAAATATACAACAAATAATAACAGCATATACTTTTGAAAGCATTCCTTACCTCACAAATTATTCAGTTTCATTTAAGACTACTTATCCCGACACTGATACTCTGGATCACCCTAATTAACTTATTCAATTCGTATATCTTCTCTACTGAGTCTAAGTACACTCATGTTTCTAATTCGCTCGTAAATTCTAGGCCACGGCAAGTTCAACCATTTCGTGTTGCTGACATGCGGGATGATCCTCCTCAACGTCTCCATGGAGACGGTGGGCATGTCGTACGTCATCACCGCAGCCGAGTGCGAGCTGCGGCTCACCAGTCAGCACAAGGGACTCGTCACGGCTGCAGCATTCATAGGTATCACCCGATTTCTCTAAATAATCACTCGGCGTTGCTAACGCGGAATGATCCTCTTCAATGTCTCCATGGAGACGTTGGGCATGTCGTACGTCATCACCGCAGCCGAGTGCGAGCTGCGGCTCCCCAGTCAGCACAAGGGACTCGTCACGGCTGCAGCATTCATAGGTATCACCCGATTTCTCTAAATAATCACTCGGCGTTGCTAACGCGGAAGGATCCTCTTCAACGTCTCCATGGAGACGGTGGGCATGTCGTACGTCATCATCGCAGCCGAGTGCGAGCTGCGGCTCACCAGTCAGCTCAAGGGACTCGTCACGGCTGCAGCATTCATAGGTATCACCCGATTTCTCTAAATAATCACTCGGCGTTGCTAATGCGGAAGGATCCTCTTCAACGTCTCCATGGAGACGGTGGGCATGTCGTACGTCATCACCGCAGCCGAGTGCGAGCTGCGGCTCACCAGTCAGCACAAGGGACTCGTCACGGCTGCAGCATTCATAGGTATCACCCGATTTCTCTAAATAATCACTCGGCGTTGCTAACGCGGAAGGATCCTCTTCAACGTCTCCATGACGACTGTGGGCACGTTGTACGTCATTATGGCGATTAAGTGTGAGCTGTACCTCATCAGCCCGCACAAGGGACTCGTCGCAACCGCGGCATTCGTAGTTATCATCAGGTCTTTCTATATAATCACTTGGTGTTGTTAACCTTTCTTTTTTTATTTTTGACGCGCGGAAAAGCATTTACGCGCCTTCACTGGCCCTGGGTGGGGTCCAGTTGTGTGTGGGGTTAGCGGCACATTATAGTGCCGCATACCAACAAAAACCACCGCAAATGCCATCAGTGCCGCGTTTGGTGAGGTGCCCGGAACAACAAATCATCAGGGCACCTCGACGGCTAGCCAGCCCCTAAGGGACCAACTCCACCGCCAGAGATGGGGTTGCCCCGCACTGTAGGACAATCCCATCGACTTTGGGACAGTGCAATGGAGTGAGCTTCCCATTCTCACCTCACCTCCTGTTGCTCTTTGTCGTGGCGGTGGGGCTACTAAGCCCCACCGCCACGGCAAGGCTTGAACCATGGTGGGGTGGTGTTGCTAACCTAGAGTAACCCTCCTCAACGTCCCATGGTGACGATGGGCATGTTGTACGTAATCACCATGTCCTATTTCGGACCGCAGCTGTTAAGCTGCGGTTCGAAATAAATAACAAACAACATAAGAAGCTCGTCACAGCCGCAGCCATCGTAGGTATAACCAGGTTTCTCTATACAATCACTTGGTGTTGCTAACGTGGAATAATCCTCCTCAAAGTGAACTCCCGCAGTAACACACCCCTAGTCTCGCATTCAGAACCACAGGATTCTAGATACAGATAAATACATACGTATTACCAGTTTTATCTATGTAATCTCTTGGCGTTGTTGACACAGAATGATAGTCTAAACTCAAATTAAGGGCGTTATCAAATTCGCCGAACGGATAAGGGTAATTTAGGTATGTGCGCCAATATCGATAACGAGGATTTCAAAACGTATGAAATTTAGGTCTCAAGTAACCTTTGTCGGCACAAAAAATTTTGGCATTTCATCCGTTTTGCTCGCTCCATTTTTATGCCAAGTAACTGTACCAATAATACCATCAAAACGGAAGAATATCCTAAAATCGAAAACAAATAAAACAATAAAAAAATAACTTAGTGCATATCTTTATGCCCTTTCCACCTCTAAGCCATAATACGAGCATTTCCCTTTTTATAGCTGAAGATAACATTAAATGGATACTTTTTAATCACAATACGGCATATGATTTGTGAATATGACCAACGGATGAACATGAGACGCATAAATGATAACACTTCTATTTGAGTCGGTTCCTACTTTTTCTGGATTTTTCAAATTATCTTATAGATTGTTTCAGGACAAGAATAACTTTATAATAAATTGCATTCTGGATGTGGCAATTGCAATAACAACGTCGTCAGTATTTGAAAAAAAAAAATAGAAACACGGACAATGTATAATAAAAAGAGAGAGAAAGAATTACAAAAAAGAAATAATTTATTCATTTTATTAATTTACCTTCTTACTTTAAAAAGAAATTACATAAAAAAATAATTCCATTTTGTTGCACCCGCTACGTATATGTCATATTTGAATAATACGTTTCAGGTATCATAAGTACGTCGTTCCTATGGGGTTATCTTGGTGATAAATTCGGAAGACGAGCAGTGATGCTGCCAGCGATGATCACATCAGCCGCCTTCTCCATTACCTCATCTTTCTCGACCAACGTATGGATGCTGGTGGTGCTGAGATTCTTTACGGGTTGCATGTAAGTGCTAAGTAGTACATGGCATTGCTACTTCTGTAGAGATTTAAATTAAGTTTATTTTGTAACGGGTAGCATTGTGCTCCAGGTAAATTAGGCCGGCAGACCGTGGAGCCTTGAGTTCACGTGATAGCACTGATCTATAGAGTATTTGCGATTTGTAAATTTCCGGTGGCCGATTAAGAGAAGAGGGTAACACGTTAGCATAAAATTATGTTATATACGTAATGTTGTCAAGACACTATGCACAATCACAGAGGATATTCAGTTCTCGATTCTGATCCTGAATATGCAAATCTTTAATCGAATAAAGTAACTTGAAACCGAGATGAGTACGTTTCGAAGAAGGGTAAAGATGTCAACCATGCGCGGACAGCCAAGCCGCTGCTACCTCGCAATAGCTATGTCATTGACACGGCGGCTATTGCCGTGTGGACCACACAGTTCGCGTTGTGACCAAAAAATATAAATTATTCTACAAGCTGTATATAGGTGTGGGAGTCATCAAAGAGCTTGCCTCCTTATGCTATACATCAAAAATATTCCAGGGTGTCAGCGTCTAGTGCGACGGTATACGCTTATTTGGGAGAAATGCATACGACGGCTAAGCGAGCGGCGGCCATCGCCTGGGGCTCGGTGTTTATCTCCTTCTCCTTCATCATATTACCAGGTACGTTTTACAAAATATTGCTACCAAGTACGAACAAGCTTTTACGTAAATATGCTCACAGGTATGAATAAACTGTTACGGAAGTATGCTAACAGGTATGAAAAAACTTTCACGGACCTATGCAAAAATGGTATCTTCTGCACTGTGAGACCCACAACCGCCTGACTTCCCCGTGTTCGCTGGTGACTAAAACCATTTCTCCAATGTAAAAAAGGTATGAATGAATAAAGTCAGAGTTGTGTGTCTTTCTCCCCGCTAAGTCAGAGGAAGAACCGTTTTCACGGACGTTGTGTTAATCGTTAGATTCTTCCAGGTATGAATGAATTTAAATGTATGCCTACATACAATAAAATAAAGCAGTGGTTGTTCTGTTTCTAATTTTATGTTCTTTCTCAGTGAACAGTCTTTTCTCAGTATCATCAAAATTTTAACTTGCTTTGGTGACACGGAGAAAAAGGTTTAAAGCATTTAGATGTTACAGGTGATCACTAAACAAAAGTCCAATATGTTTTTTAGAATTGTAAGATCGGTATATTTTATCCAACAACGTTAATTGTAAGATCGGTATATTTTATCCAACAACGTTAATTGTAAGATCGGTATATTTTATCCAACAACGGTAATTGTAAGATCGGTATATTTTATCCAACAACGTTAATTATAAGATCGGTATATTTTATCCAACAACGTTAATAATTAATTAGCTACTACAGCACAACCTTTTCCCACATTTGTTTAAAAATAAACAGCCTTGTTAAATAATTAATTGCTACTTCGGGTTAGGAATGAGAAAATATCGTTAAGATATTGCTATAAACATGCGGCGTCTCGCGATTTCGCTGACCTAACTCCGATTGCGTTAGAGGTTGCGTCATGATGTATTTACCCTCCCTCATGAATGTAGCGATCATACACAAAAGTAATTTTTAAAATTCGACTCCATGAATTAATGAATGAATTCCAAAAATTTGCGCGTTCAAACAAACAAAAAAAATCTCATTAGCTCTATTATATTAGTATATATATATATATATATATATATATATATATATATAATATCTTGAGAGAGGCTATCCTATGATAACATTTTAGGTCAGCTTCGAGTGTTCAGGGTGACATTCAATAACTAGAAATGATTTAATATCGTTTAAGAGATAAGAGACATTTTAGCAGCGGGTTGATAAAGGCCGATTTTTTTTATAGAAAAGGGGGGCTAACAAGGAATCGGGGTATTTTTACGACTATCAACGCCCATGAACATACACATAGTTACTATGCCAATGCGATGCCTTCCTTCCTCCCGGCCCCCAATGGCCAGCTGCTACTCACAAACCACACAAACCCAGACACTGAAGATGTCACTTTACGGCGGTATTATGTGAGCAGGAGGCATAGGATATCTATGTCTGTTTGTCCGTCTGTCTGTCTGTCAGTCACCAGGCCGTATCTCATCGTGGTAGCTGGATAGTTGAAATACTCACAGAAGGTGTATTTCTGTTGCCGCTTTATCAACAAATACAAAACTAGAGTGAAATAATTATTTAATGTTAAGGTTAGGTTACCATACAACAAACATGTTTTTGCCATATTTTATATACTGAACCACTCTGGCTCGCACATGGTCGGTTTATTCGCACCAGCGTTACTCGGCAGCAATGTAGCAACATTACTTCGTCCTAAATGACCGTGTATATTATTGTACAAGTAATTATAAAGCGTTATGTAACGCCCTAGGCCTTATACTGTTATCGCGTTACAAGTGCAGTTTGCCCTAAATTCGCTGATAACTTGCTTTAATATCCCACTAGTCCTAACAATATTATAAACTTCGATAAGACAATAAGTAGCAAAAATAAAAAAATATACATTATACTGAAAAGTGTCGTATGAGGCTCGCACGCGATCCGTAGACCGGAGATTCTTAGCACCTCTTGTTCAACCGTGACAGTAGCCGCTAACGTGGCCAGGATTAGTGGACCTACCGGATACTAGGGACCGAATTCTACTGCTATCGTCCATTGGAGGCTAATGTTCATAATTGCAACGCTGAGCAGACGGATTGGAAATCGCATCGGCGCGACTGCTGTCCGGTGCTCCCGTCTGTTATATATATCCACAGCGCATTTAAGCTTATTTAACAATTTTACTACCGGGCGTGGACTACCGAGTGGCTACCGCTAGGATCTGCTAGTAAAAAAATATATATCCCTTGTCTAGTGCGCGTAACACAAGTCCCTATATACGAGTAGTATACTATGGTGATGTGCTAAATCCACGGATTATTTTAATCACGGATTTATTGCCCCAGGTGCTTCACTATGATTACTATTAATATTTACTATACCAATCAACGTATTCATCACAATAGGTGTTACATAAGCAGTAAGCGTGCAGTGAGGTCGTCGACACGTAACTAGGTCATTAACATGCGACGGCGCTGGTTAATTGTGCAGTAACTGTTGCATGACTCTTGAAAGTAACTCCTCGAGTAGATGATAGCTAATGATAGCTAAATGTTATTGTTAAGATGATAACTCCTAATTGTGCTATTGAACAGTTTTAATGGATCAATCGCGTTTTTGTTAAGAATATGTTAATCACGGGGCCAATTTTTAGAATGTCTACTTTTAAGTATTATTTATTATTTTGTAATTATTAGATACAGGATATTTTTGTAACAGTTTTATTCCAGTGAAAATGTATCACCATATGTTTTCGGATCACAAATAACATGAAAATAAATTATTGCTGAGAGATTTTACACGGTTTCATCCATGTAAATGTTGTCAGGAAGGATTTATTTTGTAATTGTAATTTGCGTTTGTAATCGTCACCCGTGTCAAATTTCATCTCAACATGTTCTGTACCTTATGGGTGAATAACAATACACATACAAACATACGTACAAACTTTCACATTTATGACATTAGTAGGATTAATGTCAACCATATCTACTAAACACTAGTATTTAGCATCGTTGACCTCAGCTGGCCCTATGGTATGTATACATGCCACGACTCACGTGCATTACATTATACCTAGGTATACAAAAACAGACTTTAGTAAAACACCTATTTTGTAAAAGATAGTACCATACTTTGTTGCCGCCGAATTGGGGCGGCACGCACTCACATGAGACCACCGTAAAGATACGCGTTCTGTGTAGTTTTTGAGTAGCCAGTGGCCCATTGGAGAGGAAAAAATAGAAGTACAATACATCATGCATTACAACAATAATAATAACTTATGATGCCCATGGATGTCCATCCATGGGCATCATAAGGCTCTGAGATCACGTTTGCCCCACGCAATATTTAAAAAAAATGCTAATATAGATTAAAATTACATCATTCACTACGTAGCTTACTAGATTTTCTTTTAACAGGTCTTGCATGGTTGATAATCCCAGGAAAATGGTCGTGGGCCATGTTGGGCTTCACTGTCGTACCATGGCGTGTGTTCATTTGGTCATGGTGTGCGCCTGGCCTAATTGGAGCGTTTTCTCTGTTCTGGCTGCCAGAAAGCCCAAGATATTTGCTCGCCTCGTACGGTCCAGACAAGGCTCTGCCCGTTTTGGCGAAGATGTATGCTTGCAACCACAAAGGCAAGATTGACAACTATCCAGTAAGTTTATCCACTTGTATGCCGAAAATCTAATAATTTTTTTTACAAGTTTAGGTCTTTTTAAGAGTTGCCTTAAAAAGCCGGAGAAGGGAATACCGACGGCTTAACCTGCTCCCTGTACCACGGGGCGTAAAACCGCCTACTTCCCGACTTCGGACTGTTGTTAGAAATTGAGAAATTGTCCGGACAATCTGTGGCTAGATGTACACAAGGCCGTCAAACTGCCGTTCTAAAGGTTAGTAAATTCGAAATTACAATCTTCTTAAAAGTTCCCGAAGACAGTGCACGCAGTACAGTAGTGCGGTTGCTATAAAGCTTCTGAAACGTCGGGCTAGTTAATCAATTAAACAAACCGCGATATAATCCATAACATAGTTTTATTCTAATGAGCAACATTCGAGTAAACTTATGACATCAGTAGGTACCTTTGCCTTTATTATGAATTAGGCATTCATGAGTACGTACTCTCCAGGTAAATATGTCCTACCACAGCCGTGACGTTCCGTGTTTGAGTCCAACGTGATATTAGGATTTATCAATTTCTCATAATAGTCCGAAGTCAGGAATAGGGTGGTGTTACAAACCCGAACCTCGCAGAGCACGTGGAGTCGCTCCTGCGCCAGATATCTCTCAAAATAGGGAAATGAGGGAATTGAAATTGCACTTGTGTCTTTTATAATAGCATAAGGGGGCAAACGAGAAATGTAGGCCTCTTGATGACTTCCGTCGCCCTAGGACATTGGCACGATTGCTACGCAGATGCGTTGCCTTCCCATCATCCCCCCCAATAGACCACCGGCTACTCACAAACCGCACGAAACGCTACAGCAACGCTGTCACTTTACGCCGGTACCAGTTGAGCGAGAAGTACTTCCCCGGTTGTGCCGGCCCAACTCCGTTGCATAGGAGTGTGTAGTGTCATGCACCATGCATGGTACTACCTCCTCCTATGCAGCATGGCACTACCTCTTCCTAAAAGTCTACGCATTCACTTGTATACATTATATTCTGCGCAGTTGGCAGGTATACGTCTCTACAGACATGATCATAGCCGAAAATGGAGTTTTTATGTATTTAGGTGCAAAGGATCGCATCTTCAGAAGTAGCCAAGTCCGGCGGATTCGTGGGAGCCCTCAAGAACGTCTCTCTTCTGTTCCGCCCGCCGCTGTTCAGATGTGTTCTGATATCACATACGCTCATGTTTGCCGTCTTCATGCTGTAAGTAAGCCATCTAACATTTGTTAAGCTGTAGGTTATTTTGAGAAAACCGATCACACAAACATAAACCGGTAGATAACACATAGTCTTTGGTGTCCTTGTTATAATCTGCAAAATGCCGTGATGAAGATTTAATCTTTTATTAGGGCTCTCTAAAGATCATGTATGTATTTTATCTAAGTTGGTGTAAGCTCTCAACTTACGGATATGAACCCAGGTTCCTATTAGTAAACGGGGTGTGAGTTTGTCATATTGCAGTCATCTGTTATAACTGTGTTTAGCGGCATATTGTGGTGCCGAATACCCACAAAAACCACCGCGAGTGCCATCAGTGTCATAGTCCTAAGGTACCGACGTCGCCTCCACAGAAGGATTGCCTCACACCGCAGGGAAACCGGACCAACTTCGGGATGTCCAATGGGGTGACGTTCCCATCCCCGCTTCTTGATCCTGATCGTGAGCAAAAGCTCCTCGTCCTGTTGCTATTTTGTCCCCTCATCTATCTTATAAGAAGGATACAAAGAGCACCTGCTCCTTAGTATCTCTTACAAGAGGGAACTCTTCTTACAAAGAGTGGGTTCACTCCAGGCTATTAAGCCCCACCGCCACAACAAGGTTTGAGCCACGGTGGGGACCTCAAAGATCCCTATAGTAAAAAGCATTGCACTGCAGCCATCGCAGGTGAGGCGGAAAGGAGCATAACGAATCTGCATTGCAGTTGTGGGGGTTTTATGGGCGTTGGACGGGAATATTTGATGACTTCCCGACTGATTAAGCCCCCAATGATATAAACAATCCCTAAAGTGGGGTATCGTCATGTTGCATTTTATTGTCTACGGTGTCATTAGAACTGATTTACAAAAATACCGTCAGCGTCGCGACCGTCCGTACAAAAGATATCCAGATGTCAATTTATGCACTTTATGGAGACGATTTAATATCATGCGCGTAACTTTGCGTCTGCGTCGACTGTGCAAAGTTATTAACACCTTATTCACACGACACGAATGCTTAAGAATGACAGTTCAGTATGAAATCGTGTATCTTGTATTTTTTTATATTAATCGTATCATTTTACACACCAATATTTTATGGGTTATTAAAAAAACCGGATGATCGATATCCTGCATACGAGTAGGTATCTCTTACTAAAGGTCAGGGCAGGCAACTCTCTGTACCACTCAATCCAAACCGCATTTGGATATAGTAAACAATGCAAGAATTATAAACTTGTTATAATAATAATATAACATATGTGGAGTGTATAAATATATAACTGACTGCAGGTCCGGGATGGACGCGAGTAACAGGAGATCGGTCGTCTTGGCGTTCATTGCCACATGCCTATGTCCAGCAGGGGACCGATAAGTTCTGATAATTATGATGATGATATGTGGACTGATTGCACTATGTTAGCCCAGTCCTGTGGTAAATACCGTCAGCACTTGTGTTACAGGTACTAGACAAAGGAAATATATTTAATATTCATATATAAACATCCATGACCTTGGCGGGGTTCGAACCCGCGTCCTCTGAAACACGCGGGCTAACTGCAACGTTACCAACTGAGCCGGTCGTCAAAATTGTATAGTTCCTTTCTCATGCAATCCTTGAGCAACTTTGTAAAAAAGGGACGGAAGCGTGTAACAGGAAATGAGAGCATTTGATTCGAGTGTAAGCATCTCAGTTTAGTTTGCTAGCAAAAACCGGACGAAACGCGAAATCATTATAGGCCATCGCGTTATATAACAATATGTAGCATGGTTCCGTCAATGAAACTAATTTGGGTATAGAAACGCCAACCTCAAGAATGTATAACTTGTATAAAGAAAATTGTAAACCATCAAGCGACACTGAAATTTTTCATGATACATTTATTAATTTCGGGAGAAGTTTATTAAAATATTATAAATTGACAAAGTCTCAAACGATTAGTTCAACTCGATCCAATTCATATTATTATAATTTATTATATTAACTTAAGAAAAACAAATGTCAAAGTAGGGTTTTCTTTGACATTTGATTTTATTTATTGGACACGAATGATATTTTTATGCCACTAAAACACGAAGAAGGGACAGACTTCTTCAGACGGTCTTAACAGGCGACACCACAGAGGCGATTTCGCACGGAATTGTGAAATGTAATCTGTGGACGGGCCACCTGTGAAGGGGCACACATCAGTCATGATCTTTACCATGTTCACATCAGCGCCGAGACCATTCAATGGGAGGTCCCTCTTGCCATGATAATAATAGTTAAATTAGATGTTACACGTCCATATCGGGATGAATCTCTCCCTTCTGCAGCGGACAGGGGGGAGGTCGGTCTCTCTTTCGACCCCAAACCTCGCGCTGTCGCCAGGCGAGCCCTCATAGCAATCCAATGACGCTGCATTGGGCTTCTCTACACTTCCACAGCATAAGTTCAGTCCGGAAAAGAACGACGTTTTACTCGTACTGAAATTGTATAATTTGCTATGTCAAACTGTGCCATACGAAATTAAATGAACAAAGAAATCGTCATCACTCCAAGTGAGAGGATATGCCACGATCGGGATCACGCCACGATCGGGATTACGCCACGATCGGCATCACGCCACGATCGGGATTACGCCACAATCGGGATTACGCCATTACACTGCAGACTGCAACGATGACAATTATAATTCTCACAAAAACTTAAACGCAATCACTATTTAAACAGATACGTTTGTAATTTTTGTGTACAGCTACGCTGACAACATTTGAGGGAGATGTGGGTCATTTGTGTCACCCAATTCATATGTTATCAAAGTGTGACACTCGTAGTATTTTGTATTTGTGACCTTGATAATGTTATCGTATCGTTATCGTGTCGTTGTAAACTTGTTACGTCAGATAATTATGTAAAAGTTGATCTTGACTCTTTGTTATAGTTTTGCAAGATATAATACTATGCCAATACGGCTCGGCTGTGCTTTGCGCAGCTGGGCCTGGCGGGTCATTGCGGTGAGAGCAATACGGGGCTACCTTATTGTCTCTGTACTCAGTGCTCGCTTCCATCCATGGAGGATTGACAAGTCTCTGACAGCAACAGGGGATGACCTGGGGTACCTCAGTGTAGGAGGCCTATGGCGCTCTCGGGATTTTAGTGGGTATGCAGTTCATTCGCACACCCCGATTCTGTGGCCCCGCGACATAGAAAAGTAGTACCTTGTTATATTGATCCATATCGGAATGGCACAACTTCAGAGGTGAAGCTCATGAAACCGCCGCAATTTGCCAGCACCGCTATCGTGTTTTGGGCGGGTTGTGAGTTCCTGGACAATTGGATGGGAGGAGACAAGAAGGCTACCAAGTATACATAACAACAAAAAAAATTGCTACAAATTTGTCCTCTAATGCAGTAAAAAATAGCACCCCTCCTAGGCAGGGTTGAAGATTTGATCCAACATTTTTGAAAAGATTCCAAACACATTTATTTTCTTTTACCAGGTCTAGCGGTCTGTACCTGTGGGTGCCAGATATCCTGAACAACATGCTGCACAGCACTTCCAATGACAGTATTACAATATGCCAGATCATTCACAACAAATTTGAGGCCGCGAAAAATATAACAGTATGTATATAAGTATGTAGCATCATGTAACGAATAATACACTAGATAATAAATAATAACTAATCCAATATTAACAATTGTTTGTATTATGTATTATAAGGTCCCAGAATACATCCCTGCGGGATTCCATTTTAGTCAAGTACAAACTCAGATCTATAGATATATCTCTCAGTTTGTCATAAAAATTTTTATCCAATCGTATGCTAATCCTGTGATTTCCTGATGGTATAACTTATTAAGTAACATGCTATGCAAAACGAACTCAAATGCTTTTGTCATACCTAGAAAGATCTCTATTATTGGTATCAGAATTTAATTTACACATTCGGTTATGGTCGTAAGTGGAGCAAAGCGAGCATTTCTTTTTCCTAAATTCAAATTGTTCTGACTTAAGTATTTTATTTTCGTTTAAAAAATTATACATCAAATCAAACATTGCTCTTTCAAAAATTTTTGAAATTTTGGTATGAGCTTTATAGGTCTAAGTTAGTCACGTAATTGGAGCTCCCTTTTTTGAATGTTAACTTCAATTGCGAATATACCATCCGTCGCTGTTAAATTTATAATGTGATTAAGAGGTGTTATCAATTTTAGATTACATGCTTTTATAATGTTTGTACTGACATCATCGTAATCCGTAGGCTTTTTATGTCTTAGTTCATTAGTAACCTCATTCGTTTCTGATGTTGGTATTAAGGAAATTGTATTATTTTTGTTTATTTTTATGCCAATCAGTTAAACCATATGTAAGTTTTACTCCAAAATGATTTTATTTCAGCTGAACCCCAACCACAGCTGCAAATCTGACGTCTCAGTGGGTGTCTTCTCAATATCCATGGGTATGGGGGCGGTATTTGCGATCACATACTTGGCTATTGGAGTGCTTATTAGCAAGATCGGGAGGAAAACACTTTATTGTAAGTAAAATAAAGATTCACATTATTTTTGTCAGCTGAAAAACTTAGAACAACTTATTATAAAAAAAATCTGTGTCCGCGACGATATAAATACGATTTGCTACATCGAACGGACAGTGTAGTGAGGTGAACGGAATGTGTAGGCTATGCCATCGCACCGCTTGCGGTATTGATAATTTCTTGCGGTTTCTGATAGGCACGTTCGTTTATAACGGAATGAGCTAAATTGTTTAGATGCATCAGTACAGGCTGGTTACGTGGATGCGCTGAAGCCTCATCAAAACCGTCTAGCTCAACTTAATGCAAAATACTACGTTTCCTTACCGATATACAATATGAAATAAAAACCCTGTTGTTCCTGACAAGGACATAATCAGAAACGATATTCAACTCTAAAAATACATGTACATAGTTGACTTAAGAATACGAAATAAATATAAAATTTCTACTATATTGTTATAATTCGTAAATTAAAATGTCTCGTAGGTCTGATAGGTTTGGTAGACCAATCGCCGCATTGGAAATGTTCATAACCCCTAGTGTATTAGAGGTCTTGAACTCGTCACGTGACGATCAGCTGTGACCGTAGCCAAATCACAGATTTACGTAATTGTAAACGTTTTGTTCATATTTATTTATTTAATTATTATTGCTCATTGGTCAATATTTGATCTTCTAACTATTATTTACTGTAGCGGTATACCAATAAGCATACATGTTTAAAAGTGTTATACGGGGTTTTATTACATACACTATACACTAAAACTGTGGAGGGATTGCCGTTAGCGAGAGCGGTAGGAAAATCCGTTTTGTAGCTTTTGGGAGAGTCGATCACATACTGACGTGCCCGTTTTTGGGAACTTTGTTTTATGATATATGCCGCGTGTGAGAATAACCTGCTAATGACCGTTTTTTTTTTGTTGAACTGGGAAACGCATTTACGTGTCTTCGCCGGCCCTGGGTTGAGTCCAGTTATATGTGAGGCTCGTGGCACGTTATAGTGTCGAATTCCAACAAAAACTACCGCGAGTGTTATCTTTGCCGCCTTTGGTGAGGTGCCCGGGAACAACAAATCATCAGTTCATCTCGACGGGTAGTCAGTTCCCAAAGGAACCGACGTACGGCAGGGTTGCCCCGTCCGCCCCTTCCCAGGAGGAAGAGGCGGGCATCGCCCTCCGTTCAATTGGCTTCGCCTGGGTTCACTCTGGGGTCCTGAGCCCCACCGCCATGACAAGGCTTGAACCTGCTGACTTCGCTTGGCATGGATTATAGGTCGCCTTGGAACTTGCCCGATATAGCTTTGTCGAGATGTACTGGCACGACCGAGGACGTACCTGTCACATAGCACCGCAGTAAAAATGTATATGCTGCCTCGTTTGCCTTGTGACTAGTTGAAGGCCCATTGGGATGAATGCGGCCTTGGTACTTGCCTTATATAACTTTGTTGAGATGTACTGGCACGACCAAGGAGGTACCATTCACATGGTACCGCAGTGAAAATATCTATGCTGTCCCGTTTGGCTAGTCGCCGTGACTAGTCGGAGGCCCATTAGGATGAAGGCGGTCAATATCTGCAAACTTGTATGTCCAAGGGCGTCAGACAAACAGATCTGAATTCTGATAATAAGGCCGTGTAAGAATAAGTAGAAAAAAGGTGAAATAGTAAAACTGGGAATTACGCCTTACGGCGCTTACATCAAAATCATATTTTTTATTAAGGTAAAACATTCGCCCGCTGGGGCTGACATACATAACTTTATTTATAAGTGTTTCGTATATTTCCAGCCAGCATCATGATCGTGTGCGGTATAGCGACCGTGTGCTCGGCGCTGATACCTCAGGGCGGCGCGGCAACGGCGCTGCTCATCCTGGCGCTCTGCTCCGGCTGCGCAGCGTCCATCCTCGCCGCCATTGCAGTGGACGTGTTTCCGACGTGTTTGAGGTGTTTATAACGGTTATTGAAGCAGAGTTATGACTTAGCCAAAATATTCGTTATACTTCCCATGATTTTTTATTTCTATGTGGAACATTAGATATTGCATTCCAACTAAAAAACTTCCTCCTCCTGTGCAGCATGTCACAATCTCCTCCTATGTAGCATGGCACTACCTCCTCCTGTGGAGCATGGCATTACCTCCTCCTATGTATCATGGCACTACCTCCTCCTATGCAGCATGGCACTACCTACTCCTACGCATCATGGCACTACCTCCTCCTATGCAGCATGGCACTACATCCTCCTATGCAGCATGGCACTACCTCCTATTATGCAGTATGGCACTACCTCCTCCTATGCAGCATGGCACTACCTCCTCCTATGCAGCATGGCACTACCTCTTCCTAAAAGCTTTTTGTAGCCTGTCAAAGCCTAGTGGTAACCATACACGCCCACTACATGATCTGTAGTACTAAAGGTTGCGCAGATGCGTAGGACACATCACCCAAGTCGCCAATGGATCACCGGAAAACTCACAGAGCGCATGAA
The DNA here is from genome assembly GCA_017140195.1 of Eumaeus atala. Classification (NCBI taxonomy): domain Eukaryota; kingdom Metazoa; phylum Arthropoda; class Insecta; order Lepidoptera; family Lycaenidae; genus Eumaeus; species Eumaeus atala. The sequence goes on from JAFELO010000079.1 coordinate 266,801, forward strand.
ACATGACAGTATATCTGTCACTTTACTGCGGTATCGCGTGAGGTGGGAGACTCCTCCGTAAGGAAGATCAATGGGGTTTCCTTTCAACAGACGTGGCTATAATCTGTATTTCCAGAGCGATGGCCATGTGCACGATGTACATGGTGGGGCGGACAGGCGCAGCGGTGGGCTCCAACCTCCTGGGAGCGACGCTCAACATGCACTGCCAGATGGCGTTCTCGTTCTTTGGCGCGTTTACAGCAGGTAGGAATCACTATGTTTTAGTGGTGGTGCCCAGCAAAGAGGCAATGGCCAGGTTAAGAGATTGGCACTGCAGCCGAACTTCGAGATGGTACCGCTCCCATGATACCGCCACAAAATTACGACTATTCCGTGTGGTTTGTGTATTAGTTTTGGTATTGTAATAAAAGTAATAGGCGTCTAGTGCTTTATAATACGTATTCGGAAAATAGACTATATAATTATGAAAGTTTTATTATTAGAGGAGTAATAAAATATCTGTAAGTAAGTATTTATTTATTTGCAGGAACCACGCTACTTATGTTGTTTTGGCCAAATCCCGAAACTGTACGGTCAAAAATGGAACAAAAAGGACTTACGTACTAGACACTATAATAATTTATATGAGTTTTGAATAAACATAATCTCCTCGCGCATGATATCTTTCATTTTCCGTTAGCCAACATTTCTGCACTAACTTATGAGTGACATCTATAAGTTAATTATTGAACTAATAACTGATTTAGTGCTATCAACGCCATCTATAAAGGTATCAAATGACTACATTTACTGGAAAGTCTTGTAAGTACTATTTTAGGAAGTGTAGATGGCTAACCGGTAGAAAATAGTATTCATACAAGAAAAGAAAATACATAAAAAAGCGTGTGTATACTTATGTACACGCGTCAGTAGTTATATTTCTTTTCTGTAACAAGATAAAAATATTTTTAAAATTATCCTTCGCCTTATTCCATGTTTGTAGGAAAACACACAAATAATAGAAAAGTGGTATATATTTTACTATAACGCTTGAACGATATATATAATGAACGAAAAATATAGCTTTTTCGAAATATTTTAATGTTAACTTTAGCTAACTTCAGTGTGTCGGTTTTTCGTGACGGTATGCGCACGCATCCAATAAAAACTTACTCTCATAATTTTTCCCTAACGCGCTAAAAGAAGTATAACTTTAATAAATATATTTAATTTTATTTCTAATATGGTTTTTCCCATATGTCAGCTTAAAAACGGGAGTCCCGGTTATTTTATTACTAAGTATATTATGTAATCTATAATACTAATATGATTCCGTTGTCCCTCTGACCGTCCATCTGTCTGTCACCAGGCTGTATCTCACGGACCGTGATAGATTGGCTGTTGAAATGTAGGTATTTCTATCTTAGTATCTTAGAAATAACTATTTAAGGATCCATACAACAAACGTGATTATTTTACCGTTTTTATAAATAATGGCACATACCCCATCGCGCGCAACTCCAGCTCGCATTTGACCGAATTTATAACTATGTCGTGTAGTTATGTATACTATGTATTACGTAAGTATAATATGTATTTTGTAAGTATAATATGTATTACGTAAGTATAATATGTATTTTGTAAGTATAATATGTATTTTGTAAGTATAATGTGTTACGTTATTTTACGGCGGCCTAACGTCATTCAACGAGGTCTGTGTTTTACAATCGAACATGTTGATGATGATATCTCAGGCTCATTAAGTAATAAAGTTCATATGTTCTATAGACATGCCCGTACCTGACTACGGCCATGTCTATGGAGCATATGAACCGCGCACGACATATTACAACGCGCAAGTATGTGTCCCTTACTTCCTGGTCATGTTCGCAGGTTGCCCTGCGAGAGCTACGGGCACCGAGGCAAACCTCACCCAGGTTGGGTCGGGGGGGATCAACTGTCCCCTCGGTAAAGAGAGCCGCATTTCTGCGGGTTTGCCATTGCTTATGGGCTCAGAGGGGGTAGGGGTAGGAAGGCCTGTTTAGGACATGTGTGTTGTGTGGTGTGTTGTGAGTCCACGCGGGTACGGCCTCCCGTCAGGTGGCCGCGCGTGCAGCGGGGCCAGGTCGCGTAGGTGAGCATGCGGTCCATTGTCTGCTATTAAACATAGCGCTGTTATTAGCGCAATTGAACCACAAACTCCTCCAGTGAGTCTATCCGCAAGGCACGCGCGATCACGTCGTTATGGACGTATCGACCGGCTCCCGTGATGACCCGTAGGGAGATGTTCTGCTGGGCTTACCGGCGTTTCCGCTGGGCCTGTGAGATTAGCGCGTACCATTCGGGGGCGGCGTAAGTGAAGCGTGACTGGATATATACCTTGTGAATCCCCAGTATCGTGCTTGTAGGGAGTCCGGACGCTAGTACCCGTATGTATCTCATTCCCCTATTCGTATGGGACGGCAGTCCCACACAGCCGCAGAGAAACCAAACACAGTACCAACGGCTTAACGTCCTCTCCAAGGAAACGGGGGTTCAACTTCACCGCCGACGTCCTGACGTTCGATAATGTAATACAAATTGAAAAATCCCAACAACATCCTTGGTTCAAACCGGGTTTTTGAGCTCATAACCCCACGACCTCGGGTCGAATACGAGGCAGTCCATGAAGAATAAAAGCGAATATAGGCATTAAATATTGAATACGAGTTCGTAATTTACGGTTATGTTTTACAAAAATTAGGGCATAATTGGTACGTTATGTTAACAAGGTGACAATCTTCCACCCCGTTAGGCGTCAAAGGGTTTGATCAGAGCGTGTTATTATATAACCATTAACTTAATGTCAAACCAATAGTCACAAAATATACAGTTTCGAAAAGTTGCCCTTTTATATTACTACTATGCAGGGCCAGACATTACTAATCACGTGATGGAATGCAACTAGAGTTGACCATGGACATGTTTGACTGCTCTACTCTGACGGAAGTGTCCAGTCAACTACGGTGACGATAAGACACGTCGCGCGACGATAGGGGGACAAACCGTCCTTTCCCGCAGATGGGGACGGATGCATCCCGATAGTTACTTAAGATTAGCTAATAGCTTATATTTGACATCTCGGGATAAGTAGTAGTAACATCCCGTTTAAATGGTTTCATCCACGAATCATACCAGATCATACCTATCAGAACTTTTTTTTTTTGATGACGGAGGGGAATGCATTTACGCATGATAGATACCTGGGAGCCCGGGTAGACCACCAGACCTATGTTGTACTCGGCCATTGGGTAGCAATACCCACTAAACCCATACGGAAGCCTTCACTATTAGTGGAGGGTCCCGGACCTGCAGCAACAGGACCCCTCCAACGACAGGTTGGCCTCGGTGAAAACGCCAGACTACACCTCCTCGGGGACTGTCTGGCTTCGCTATGACAGGCCCCACGACGCCGTATCTTTATGAAGTGGACCGGGTTCCCATCTCGGCCCGACACGGAACATATGGGCACTACTGAAGGAGCTGCAGATAGCGCCTCCTTTGTACCGTCATCGGCGGAGGGAGGCCGCGTCGGCAGCCTCCTCTCTCACCCGCTCGTCGGCTTCCTTCGGGGACATGACGGTCTCGCAGAATCGCGGCGATGATGCTCGACCTTGACAAGTCCTCTCCGACAACTGATGTCAGATCGTGACGTAGTGCGTCAGACGGAAGGTGAGGGGTTTGCGCCTACGGCACATCCACCACACCACGGGCGCAAGGCAGCCGTTATCTCTCTATTGTACGGCTGCTGCGCCAGGTCCTCGACCCACATCTGCATTAACGCCACATGCCCTAACCGGCGGACCCGCAGGATCTCGTCATACGTGGGCTTCGGGCTGAGAGCCTTCCTATCCGAGACGTAGGAGCAGCTCTCGGCAAGAACCTCTGCCACGAGTTCACCCATCAGAACTCATCCATCCCATGGCAATGTGTAAATATCCCCCGCCAAAACCGCGAAATAAAATAGAACTTTGCACAACCTAAGAAAACTGCCCTGACGAATATTGAATGAATAATATGTAGGTTATATTTAAGTACAACACCGCCTTGTAAAGGAGTAGGATAAGTCTACTTTTCTCATATGCGAATAAAAGTGCTACTTCAAAAAGTAGCACTTTCATTCGCATATGAGACAAGAAGAATTAGGAAGATCGTTAAAATTTGCCTAAATATAGATTTTTATTTTAAATTAATTTTATAAGAGGTAGTGCCATGCTGCATTGGCCCGGCAGGACCGAGGACCTCTTACCTACATGAAACCGACGTAAACCCTTCGGAGATAAAGACCTTCGGGGTAGCGTTTAGTGCGATTTGTGAGTGGCTCATTGAGGGTAAGAGAAAAGGAAGGCAGCGCATAATGCTTACAACACGACACACAGGTTCATAGGCGTTGGTAGTCATAATAACGCTGTTTGTCCCCTGAACTGTAAAAAAAGCAATAACCAGCAGTTTATTATTTGTAAAATATACTGAATATATAATTTTTTTATCTCCATATTTTTGTTAGATGGTCTGGAGCGCTTCGGGCTGCCGGTCGTCCAGGTTCGAACGCCGTCAGATAACAATTGATTTATTTTTTGATATATACCCGCCATATACCAATGAGTTTTCTAAGTATATTTTTGAGTTGAATCATCGTAAGGATGAAGGCAGACAGAGTGGGCACACCCTGGTTCGCATATTCGAATTCGACCTAATCTAGGGCCGGGTCTAGTGTCCCTTCTGCATTTAAGATGGCAGTGTACAGTGGCGCCCTTGTCAACGTTCCTAGATTATGTATTCATCCCTGATATCATTTGATATAGAAATGGAGGGAGAAAATTTCATATTTTCGACTATTTAAACTAAGGAAATCGAAAAAATCTAAATCCTATACTTTTGTGTTTGATATCAAAGGCTCGTGTGATGAACCAAATTATGACAAGCCCATAAACAATACTTCTGTTTTCTCAGTCGGACAGAATCCCATGCCGGTACTCGGATAAACGTTTTATGACAAAATAATAGCGGTGCGGTAAAAAATGCTAAATTATTAGTAAAAAAATGCACCGTCGGCAGGTAGAGTTTTTTCTTACCTTCACCCCAAAGTTCTGATTCGAGGCGACAGAAATTGAACCCCGAGGGTTTTGTTTTGGTATGCTTTTTACGACGAACCAGGAAGAAATTTTGTTATTTTGATTACTGTAGTAATTAAATCGTTCCTGTGAATGCAAATAAGTCTTCTATTTGTTGGCTGTTTTATGTGGGGCTATATTTTATAAAGTAGAATCGTATGTGTTTCAAGCTCAGCGTAACTAACTCTGTTTCATGGTTTTAAATAGATCAATGGTGACTTAACCCCCGCCCC
>JAFELO010000079.1:272254-296149 GCA_017140195.1 Eumaeus atala
GCTGAAGCGCGCGAGCCGCCCTCGGCGTCAGAGTCGGGGGAGGAAGAATCTCTCCATCCCTCTGGCCATGATAATAATAGTTAAATTAGCTGTGACAAATCTCATATCGGGGTGCATCACTCTTACTTGCAGGAGAGAGGGGGGTCGGTCCTTCGTACGACTCCGTACCTACTCTCTTCAGACATAGCACTCACAGAAATCCCATGACGCTGCATTGGGCTTCTCTACACTTCCGCAGCATAAGCTCAGGTCCGGAACAAAAAGTTTATGGTTTAATGTCCTTGCGTGGTTTACTCCTGAAGGAGTAAACTCCAGTCGCGTGTAAGCGCTGACAACACGCATATTTATTTCATAGCTTACCGAAAATGTGACCTGACTTTACATAAAAAGGGTGTATTGGTGAAGTCAACACGCCGGTGACATGTCGAATGTAATTGCACCCTATGATCACCCCTCGCTGCACGGAGCCGTGTGGGGTGGAAGGGGTGACATATGGGTGACCTTGACGTCTAACCGTCCACCTATAGCTATTTAATTGGCCCAGTCGTCCGAGAATAAAACTGAACATTAAGTAGTATGAGCACTACTCCTTTAAATAATATCTTCTATAACCGAGGGAAGGCAAACGAGCAATCGGAACCTTTTGATGACCACCGACGCCCATTGACATCCTCAAAACTGTCACCAGATGTATTGCCGTCCTTCTCCGGTACAAGCCATATTCCGTTGCGCTCATTCAATGAACACTAAGTTCCAGTTATGATCCTCTCCGCCAGCTATTCGTTCACTGAAGCCAATTTAGCGTGCGTGAGCTACCCTCGACGTCCGAGTCGGGGGATGGGCTGTCTCTTTGGCCATTATAAAGTCTGAAAATGGACTAATGGGTATTTATTTTATTTATTTGGACATCCAGGATTATCCATTACTAGCATCTTATGACTGAGGGGTATGAGAAATACACATGTTAAATTTGTTAAAAATCGATAAATCCGTTTCGGAATGTAACTTACATTCTGACACGACAATTTTATATATAAGATATACACTACTAAGCAGGGAATGTTGAAACCTTAGGCATGTTTACTTAATAAACATTAAAAAGCCATCCAATTTTTTTCACTCTTTCTGAAGTTCGCACAAACTCGACACTTTCCCATTTTGGTAGTAGTTAATAATTTTAGTAATTTCAATAATTTATTTTTTAAACCGGAAAGTCGTGTCTTTTAAATGAATTACCATAATTAATTTATAAGCAATCACAGCCTTCCTAAGCTAATAAAATTCAAATTATAACAACAATATCTGATGAACACATCCCCACGCCAGCTCCCTAATGGGGTAGGCAGAGAGCACGCAATGTCATACATCTCGATCCTTACATACCTGCCTTGCCTCCTCCACATTAATAAGTCTCTTCACACAAACACGCCGGTTGCGAAGACTCTTGACACCACTGACTTGTATGTCAGTCCTTGGTCTTCCTCGGTACCTACATCCTTCCACATAACAATTATATTTTATGATAACAATTTACATCCTTGGCACCTGTTGGAATAGTATCTATCTATTCTGTGATAAAAATGATCAAAGTCAGCCAACAAATTTTTAGCTGGGGGCCTATTGGTGGGGAAGAGAAAATGAGAGCGTAGGTAGTCACAAAAAGGCTCCCATTGCTCGTTTAATGTACTATAAAAACGTAACAGTACAGTAATCCCTAGTTCCTCAATTCCGGCGCGAGCGGTGCCATATGGGGCGACGGTTCTCGCACCGAAGTGCACGTGTTCTGACATCGACACTCATGTTTTTTCGTCTAGAACATTCTGACAAAAAATAAACTGATGATTATGGGATAGTTTCAGCACGTGCGAACGATGATCGATTTGAACTTGTTGATAATCGTCAGCCACTGTCCCGAAATGGGATACATCGGTACCACAAGAAAGTGTACTTTAGACCTCACGATTGAAGTAAACTTAACACTAATTTGGGTATTATTGGAAGAGATAAGAGAACATATGCTCGAATCTCTAACTCTTCCTACAATAATATACGAAACGTAATTCTGTCTCTCTTTGGACCTTCACTTATATCTCATTCTCAACTTCCGTTTGCCATTCGTTTTCGTAGCGCTCTCGCCACACGTCCGCCAGCTTACTCCCCAAGTGCTACTACTCATGCGTACGTAAAGAAGTTTTACTTCCAAAATCTAGTCTAAGTTTCGATCACAAATATTAATAAAGCAAAGGTTGCTGTCAGGCTTCTGAGACGCCGGGCTTAAATAACTAAATATATATAAAATCCGAGAAACTAGTTCCAATGTAATTGATAACATTCGCGTAAACTAAAAAAACTTTTACATATCTATGCCAAATTTCATCCCAATCAGTTTAGCAGTTTTTGTGATAACAGTAATAAACATAAAATTTTTATTTACAATTATTATGTTCGGATTAGCGGCTATCAAGGGCGGTCGATAGTAGCGCCATCTGTCCCAGATCTTATCTGTTAACGGTAACGCACGCCCACCGCCCGTGACTGACCATCCTATTAACATATAAACGATATAGCGATCTAATGGGGGGAGGGGGTTTGTTGTAGCCTGCAAACAGTGCATCACCCGATTCATTATCATTGCGACACTTGTGTCACTGCGTACACGAAGCCGACCCCTAAAATATTTCTTCCCAACTTTCTTGGAAGAAGTTTGGGTCACGCCTAATGGGGAAGAGAAACGGAGTGCCAGATGTCACACGCCAATATATTTTTTGATAATTACAAGCTGTTGAACAGAATCCGCAAAACGGATATATATGTATATGTATATGAATGTTACTCGGAGGCTCTACAGCTACAATGGTCATGGGTCGACTGTGATGACAGATGTCCAAATGTCACAAGCTATTGAAAGTATCCAAAAAAGCTCAACAGCTTGACATAATATGGTCCGCGAGGGTCGCAAAGTGTAGTAGGTATTCTGCAGCTTTTGTGACGCCATTTTTTTTCAATTTTGTTCTTGGTTTTACATTACGTGATATTTCCCTTCTCTCCCTACGTAAGGTTTGGCGTGAATAGTCTCGACTCTCCTTAAAATACTTCACGTGTTGTACGAACACTAACGCGCCTGAAAAATCTATGCAGTTACGGATGTCCGTGGGCGTCGCTCATCACTTACCATCAATTGCCTCGACTGTGCCCCAATGCTTTGAAAACTCGTAAGTGTATCAAATACCGTTTGCCCCATGAAAATGAAGCCGCGGTCAACTGCTGGTCTATAAGCCCAACTTTGACCTTAGCGAAAGATCCGGTTAGGTAATTGGTCATATCGTGGGAACACCAGCACCTGCGTGCCATCTTTTCTCACAGCCAGTTGCCATAAGGCACAGCCAGACACCGTGACGAGTGGACCCCCTCGCTTACCCCTCGACGGGCACTTACTACACGCCATGCTATTTGCATATAAAATTATTATTAGCTACCTTGAAGGAAGCCGCTCAATTGTAACCCGGGCTTGCACGCTCTCCGCATCAACTGGAGGAGCGGGCAGGTCATGATAAGTCTGGAAATTGACAAACTTATCTACATTTGCGTGTGTAATCATTCATTTTGTAAGAAACGGACGGCAAACATAAATTTTTCGATGATTTTTCTATGCATGGGATCCAGACCTAAGAATTTTACACATATTTTAGCTGGATCTTCCACGCGTTTACAGGTCTTAACAACAACAGGACAACAAAAGGATCCCATTTGGGTTCTGTTATTACTTTTGAGACATTCTAAAACTAAATAATGAATTTAAAATTTTCCTGAATAAATTTAACATTTCCACCTATCCACTAAATATTTTTTATTTTGTGGAACCTCATTTGTAATTATTTCGAATCATAGACATCACAATTTATAAAATTAATTGTTTTACTTATCTGCCTACCCAACCAGGGATCTGGCGCGAGGGTGTGAAGTGGATAGTTTCTAACTACTTAATAGGACAGGTAAATGATCACGTAATCTTGATGACATTTCATGTATTTTCTTTCATGTTTCACATGAATCAAAAATCAATAATTTTCTACTTAAAAGCATAAACCCACCTCGATCAATACTTATACCCCATGACCTTATATCATAAATGAAGATATTAACTTTCGCACTTGGCGGTGGATGGGATAGGTGTGCAATCAGTTGGAGGCGCCGCGGCTGTGAACTGGGACGGAGGATGAAGGCTACCGTAATGGCATGTAATCCATTAAATAAACATCCGCCGGGATGTACGGGCCCCGTCGTAAATCATTCATCGGTGATTGGGTGTTGTCATAGACTAGACTCAGGTTGCAGATACGACACACCGTATCATACTAAAATCATTTAAAAAAGTGTGTGTGTACTTATGTACACGTGTTCTAACGCGTAACACTTACTCGGCGTAACAGGAGAAAAATCTTTTTAAAATTATGTCTCTCGCCTTGTTCCATGTTTGTAAGGAGCAACACGAGACATAGAAAAAGTATTTAATTCATTGAAAATTTTATTATAACGCATTATAGTAACTTTTTAAAAACAAGTAAAACGATGACTATTATTAAGTTCTGGGCATCGGTTATCGGTATATATAGTAGGTACAAATACCTTTTGATAAAACCCACAATGTCATTTCGAGGCCATTTTAAGTATGTGCATGCTTAACTTAATGATTTGGATAGTTGGTTCTTCCAACTTAATGATTTGGATAGTTGGTTCTTTCATCTTAATGATTTGGATAGTTGGTTCTTCCAACTTAATGATTTGGATAGTTGGTTCTCCCAACTTAATGATTTGGATAGTTGGTTCTTCTAACTTAATGATTTGGATAGTTGGTTCTTCCAACTTAATGATTTGGATAGTTGGTTCTTCCAACTTAATGATTTGGATAGTTGGTTCTTCCAACTTAATGATTTGGATAGTTGGTTCTTCCAACTTAGTGATTTGGATGATCTGATAGGCCTATAAAAATTATACTACTGATACTATTTTTGTTGTCGCATGAAAAATCTACCACAACTTTTTATTTCATTTTTATTCCCAACGTTCGTTCAATAATGAAATAATTGAAATGCCTGTCCCGTCTGTGCTCTACGTTCAGTTACTCAACGACGGCAGAAGCTCGTGAGCACCTCTGCGCTTTTCGCCAAACCAATTAACTCCGTGGCTTATTGGCTGACTCGAAACGCTATAATCTCACGGCTTTTTTTATTGCCCATAATGATTTTATTCCGTGGACTAATAATAATAATGCCTCAGATAGGTCTACTTGTCTTAATGTACTTCGAGATTAGAAATTTCGAAAATTGCACCATATTTCTACTTAGTTTTTCAAAATGTAAATGCAATTGACGCAACGTGATGAATAGGTTTACGCGTTTTTCATTATTTTTGTAATAATAGCTAAAAATACTATTTGCCCATACCTGCCTCATGATATTATGTCTCTACCGCATTGTGGTGATACTGTCGCGTTTTATACGGTTTCCAGATGCCTGTGGTGGTGTATATCCTTCTACCCCACCAAGTCTGCATAACAGTTATGTGGATGTTTAAAGGCTTCCGTAGCCATCTTAGTGATCTGACTGCTCGTTTGCCCCCATCTTCTTCTTCTCTATATATAAAACAAAGTCCCCAAACCTGTCTGTATGCAATTGGTTTTCTCAAAATCTACGAAACGGATTTCAATGGGGTATTCACTCATGGAGAGAGCGATTCCCGGTGGAAGGATTTAGCGCATAATTTAGCCCCTGTTATTCACGGGCGCAGCCGGGACAGATCAATAGTAAACTGTAAACTGTATGTGTCGAGTGGTTGTAAGTTCAGATAATCTGAATGGTTATTAAAAGTACTGAACAGACAACCATCCGAATCCAAACTCGCCGGACCTTTTTTATCTTATTAACCGGTCACTGGCTTACGTTTCGATTGGATTTTTTTATTTACAACCAATTTGCTAGACCAAATCATTTTCGGCAATTTCACAATCAAAATTATAGAAACAACATTTTCATAATTGGTCCGAATCGAAATTTCCAGAAATCGATAAATCGGTTGAAAAGTTTAACCGCAAATAAAGCTTTTTATAATTTTTTTTTATTTAGAGCAGGATGAAGCAATATAGTTAAGGGTAATAGGGGGCGGTAGACGACCAGAAGCATCGGTAGTTAAATAGCTGAGAAACAAAAACCTTTTCTATTGCGTAAACAAACAATTTAAATACGAATGATTTATTTCTTTAGAGGTATCGTTTTATAGCATAGTAATGAGCAATCGGAGTCTTCTAACGACTACCAATGCCCATAGACATCCGCACAATTGTCATGTAGATGCGTTGCTTTCCTATCTTCCACACCGCCAACGGGTCACCTCAGAAATCGCACGAAACGCAACAGCGTGTCGCTTTACGGTGGTATCAAAGAGGTACTTCCCCTGTGATCCAGGTCCAATTCGACTGCAATGCAGCAATACACTACCTCTTACTAAAATTTTAGACATTGTCGCATTATAGCCGGATAGAGCTGGATCGACCGGGGGTCAGCTATAATACCGTCGCATTTCGTAATCTATGTGACATTCTGATGGGCAAGGCCGGCATAGAGTAAAGAAGGATTAATATCTCTACATGTCAGCTGTAGATCAAGTGGATTCGGGTTCGAGTCCGGGGCTGGACCAAACAGTATTTATGGGATCTTAATTATTGTAATACCGGTTCGAAGTCGGAACAGTTTCACCCCAGTGCCACGTAGAGCAATTTAAGTGCGTCCTCCAGGTGCACGACCGAACGACCATGACCGAAGAGAGATTAGGTAATCTCTCTTCGGTCGTGTCGGACCATCGCCTCTTAGTAATTGGAGAATGAGGGAATAGCAATACACTCTGCATTTGTGTCTGCTCACACAATTGAACATTATCTATACTGATAACATGAACCGGGTAATTTTTCTGATGCTTTGTTTCAACGCGCTATTCTTAGAAGCTGCTGACCTGAATTGAAAAAATATCTTTATGTTGCATAGTCCATTTATCGAGGAGGCATGAAGTCGATATACAATGACGTTACGACTAATAGGACTGGAGTTACACTAAAAAGATGGACCTCGTGGCTGAAAGTCAGCTAAGAGGGTATTTATTCATTGATTAGGAGGATTTCCTCGTCAGTTTGTCAGTAGACAATGCGACTGTCATTTTGCCTGTCATATAAATGACAGAACTTAATTGAACCACCCAATACAGTATATACAAAGTAGCAGAGTACTGCGCCTGGCTTTATTTTCTGTAATAGAAAGTATTAAAAAATGTAACGCCCAAAAAGGGAGACCCTTTTAAATTATAAACCACCTTAAACAAACACGAGCAGGTATAATTCATTATTAACACGCCGCAATCGATCGAACACCAAATTGTATGTTGATGCCTGTAATCGGGAATCGAACGCGCGCCCATCGCACCCAGTAATCAAGCTTAATCACCTCGTTTGGACTGTATATCAAAATATTGTGTAAAAAGGTTAAGCACACCTTACTTGTATATTTTTATTTCTACCCGAATCTATCTATTCATCAAGAGTCGTATTTCTTTGTTCTTTATCGTAGCAAGATTCTGAACATTCTTGTATAATTAAAGTTGAAAATTATTTTACTTTATTGTTAAAGTGCAATTTGTTTCTGATTAAACAATTAAAATATGTATATTTGCCAAGAACGGGTGTCTTTTAAGGCTAGTTAATGTTATCTAGCTACTTATTTTCCGTCATACTTTGGATTTTTTCTCGAATCTAAACTTATGCTGTGAAAGCGAAAAAAACTCAATACAGTTCCATCTGTTTGCTGCTAGTGATCGTCTGGCGACCAGACTAGGTTTGGGGTCTAAAAGGGTTCCAATCCCCCCACTATATAAGAATGTTTATAACAGCTAATTTAAGTATTATTGTCATAGCATAGCTTAGAAACATTTGGACAACATATGGGGTTATATAATTCTGTATTTGTCTATTTATTTATTATTTAATTTAATATAATAAGGCTAAGTTTAATTGGAGGGTTCGCAACGCGCCCATGTCAAAGGAGATGCCCACAGTAAAATCTGCTGGGTGCCCTGTCATTCTTTTGGTTGTGATCAGTACACAAGGGTACCTTAATTTAGAGAAATTCATTTAATTACATTTTTGTCATTTATAAAATCCTTTACAAAACCTCCTTGTTGAAAACCTAGTTTATTGTTAAGGCTAATTGTGTGTGACGCTTATAATGATTAACGTATAAATAATAACGTACGTCCCTTAAAGGGTTTTTTGTTAAAAATCAAATTACATTTATTATACTTCCTCGCTATTCCTTATGAATAATTTAAATACTTTGACAACCTAAAAATAATATTTTGCAGGCATATGCCGTTTAAAAAAATCGTGCAAATCGCCCGCCATTATCGTATAAATTATACAAAACAAATATTAAAACCAATTCAATATAACAATCATAGTTATTATAATTTCGCAAAACCAATTTTTTTTTTTTGTTTTCATGACAAAACAGTATTTGTCTAATGAAGTGTGTTATAATTAGCCACGAAACAATAAACGGAAGAAACTGTACACCTAAACACACGATCATAAAGCTTAAAATAACTTAGCAATAAATGTATTTATGTAGGTAAGTGTAGCGACAATAGAGGCACAATCGAAAAATATTTTTATTGCAATTTGAATCTTGTTACAAAGAGGGAAGGCGAAACAGTAGTATTATGGTAAAATTGTTGCATGCGTGCAAATCTTTTTGCGGTTTGCGACAAAGACACCTATTTGTATTTTTTTTGTTCCCGTTTTTTTTGCCGGCGCCTCTGACTTGCGGGTCTAGTTCGCAATTTGTCAAACGGCCCGAGCTTATGAGATGCAAACGACAAAAAACGAATGATAATTATTGATGATCATATTTTTGACAGATTATTCGGAGCGGAATGAATAGGATATTTGTGAAAATTGTTAGGGAAACAGTATTTATGCCCTTGCTATTTCCGTAGTAATGTAATTTTGAATAAACTAGTCAACAAAACAAAAATGCAAGCGATGTGGGTTCAGAGGAAGACCGACACTGACATGTCACGATCAGATTGAACGGGTACTGTCCGATGGTGGTGTCAAGAGTCTCCGCAACCGGCGTGTCTTTATGAAGACAGTAATGAATGTGGTGAGCTAATGAATGTGAAAAAGGCTGACATGGTCTTGTTGTAAGAGGTAGTGCCTTGCATGACACTACATCCTAGAATGCAACGGAATTGGGCCGGCTCGACCGGGGAAGTGACACCGCCGTGAATTGACACCTACGGTATCGCGTTTCTTGGGGCTTTTGATTGGCCGGTACCCCATTGGAGAGGGGGGTGAAAGAGTGGGCGTCATTGAAAGGCTCCGATTACTCATTTGTCCCCCTATGCTATTCAAAGAGATGTAAACATGATACACACCTGCCATATACATATGTAATGTAAAAATTAATGAATGTGGAAAAGGCAGGTATGTAAAGGTCGTGATATGCGCTCCGTTCTCATCTCGTACTCTCCATTTTCTCTACAGCATTAGGGACTTAGCGTGAAGATGTGTTGTTGTTGGAGACTTCTTCTTACACTTGTCGACATTGACTTGTAACGGAGCGGCCGTTGGCGAAGGAGAAGACTAAGAATTAGTTTAGTTACTTACTAAGCACCGGTTATTTTTTATACGATCAACAAAAAACGTATAATAGCACTTATACAAATGCGTTAGCCTCCTTTTCTTCTCCCCTCCATCAGGCCAAAGTATACTCATGAACTTCTCGAAACGCGACAGCAAAGCTGTTACTTTACGCCGGTATCATGTGAGCGAGTGGTACTTCCCCGGTCGTGCGGACCCAATTCAGCTGCAGTATACAGTGGCACTAACTTTTGATAAAATTTCTATTTTACACATTAGTGGCATTAATATTCGCTTTAGCTAAACTATGATCCCTTTCGTGTATTAAACGCATTTCATAATTCCCTTTCCCTGCATTAATTTTGGCCTTGCGTACGAAATTAATAACACAAAAACACCACAGGATCTTTTATCTCGCATCGCGTGATCTTTGTATCCTTGGCTGTAAAAGTGGATCTTTTCATTATTTATAATAAAACGTTTTGCGTAAGGTCAACAAATACTCTATTCACGGCTGTCCCACATTTGGCTCTATGTGGGCCAACGTATGTTGCGTAAAAATTTTATTTCTTTGTTTGTTTTTTTTGTCACCAAGTACCTACTTGTTGCTTGTTTATTAAATATCACGTATTACCCTCAAACGTTTTTCATTAGGCTGTACAAGTGATTTTTTTCATTATTTATAACATTGGTAGGTACGCTTTGCGAAAGGCCAACAAATTCTCTATTCACGATTGAATTGTTCTTGGCTCTATGTGGGCCAGCGTATCGTATGATGCGTAAAATTTTTATTTCTCACTTTTTTTTTTGTCACCAAGGACACTGTTGTTCAGAATCAAACTACCTTTTTTGCTGTCGACATCGGGAAACGCATCCAACAACCACCACCGTCTCCAGTGGTACGCGGCACATTATAGTGCCGCCATTGGTGAAGTGCTTGAAAGTGCGTATAATAAGGGTACCTCGACGGCTTGTCCTATCGACTATCGACCTAATTACGAAAACAGTTCATATACACGAAGTATAGAATATCAGAAGCGTATAGAACCGTGACCTGTGGCGCTCTATGGGGGAGGCCTGTGACTGGCAGAGGACGTCGTCCGACTCATGATGATGATAGAATTAACATCAACTTCTGTAGAATTTACTTTTGCGACTACGATGGGCTCTCAATGGACTCTTATCAATAAAAAGGCACAGGGTTTTTAGGGTTCCGCAATAAAAAAAAATAAAACCCATGCGTGTAATCCTCTATTGTCTGTCCATAGGTATGTAAAGTTTTCTGAAGGGTTCTTTCCGGCAACATAAAATAATTAAATTTTGTAAGAATCACTTCTTTGTTCTGAGTTGTGAAATTAAACACTTCAGATGAAGGAAATAATGAAAATTGAGGAAGAGGTAGTGCCATGTTGCATAGGAGGAGGTAGTTTCATGCATAGTGCATGACACTATATCCTCCAATGCAACAGAATTGGGCCGGCACGGGAGGTACCTCTCGCTCACATAATACCGTCGTAAAGTGACATCTTCGTGTCGCGTTTCGCGCAGCGCATTAGCATCGTAATTATGTGGATGTTAATGGGCACCGGTAGTCGTTAAAAACGCTCCGATTTCTCGTTTACCCCCTGTTCTATAAAAAAAAAAACCATTTATATCACCGAAGGAATCCGTTACAAATCTATATTTGTAGGCAAAGTGGCTGTGACCGTATACAACCTTTTGTCTATCACGTTTTTAACTCCCGCTGGTGCGGAACCCTGGGTGTTCTAGTCCAATCCACGCTTCGCCACTTTGCTTTTATCCTCAGGGCATTATTTTTAGTAGGCATACGCAAACAATATAAATATTTATTTAGTCAAATGTGTGAATGGCTGGAGGCTAACCTGCACAGTTACAGATGAAATCAACACTCAATTATCTATTATTATTATAATTTATGATTCACCGCCATTTTATTTATTTGCTGTTTTATTTGTTCAACGAATGAGCTGCTGTTTAATCATCATCATCATTATCAGCCCTTATCGGTCCACTGCTGGACAAGGGCCTCTATGTATGAGCGCCAGGACGACCGATCTCCTATTTAAATAAATATTCTTAACATAAGGTATTATACTATTAAATTAATCTAGCATCAGTCCGCTGTCTCACCTGCGTTTCTCCGGTCCCACTAGTTGAACAGTCTTGGTATACAGCCTATAAGTCTTCCTCGATAAATGGACTAATCAATACAAAATTAATTTTGCAATTCGGGCCAGTAGTTCCTGAGATTAGTTCGTTCAAACAAACAAACTCTTCGGCCATATGTTACTAGTATAGACAGTGATAGAGGTTATCTACATTAGACATTAGGCAAGAAATTTGATTTTGCCGCCGGCCCTTGGCCCTTGGCTCTTGGTCCTTGACCTTATTACTTACTCTAGAGTCTCTATGATAGAGACAGGTACAGACAGACAACAAAGTGATCCTATAAATCCTATAAGTGTTTCATACTTAAAAAGGAAAAAGAGAAAACGTATAGAATTGCTTTGTTGTACATCAGTATGTCTGGCCCTTTTCTCCGTAATACACGTAAGAATCAAGCCGAATTAAAACTAGTACTGAGAACTGGAATCTCTTGAACCATAGATAAAATTATTGTACTAGTAAGCCAATGTAACAAAGACAATACTACTATAGAAGAATGCTAATATAATATATGCGCATATTTACACGATCGCGCGAAACTCAAAACCTATAGTCCAATTTTGCAAGGAGTTACATTACACACAAATGAATGACTTAGAAAATTCGTAAATTAAAATCATACCACTGATAAAATATTAGAAACTTACGATCGAAGTTCATTTCATACTAAATGAGTGCAGGTGTCCGTAAATAAAAGAAAAAGAAGCCAACTTTTATACACTTACTCTTTGATTTAAGAAATATTATAATGCTTGTATTTTCCGTTGGTACTGTCACGCCGACGATTGCCACTGGTGTGCGAGGCCTACCACTACCTGACTGGTAAACAAGAGATTACCAGCCATTGTCCCATTCCGTTGCAATGAAGTATCCTTATCCTTGCAAATTGAGGCAATTATTTTAAGGGACTATATACGATAGTCCCTTAAAATAATTGCCTTGGACACGGTGCTCATATTGACAATGCCTACTAATTTAGGCTCAATTCGCACCGAGCTGGCAGTCGCAACCTCGCGCTGAGAACTTGACACTCCCGCACAACGAAGTGACTTGACTAGGGGACAAATGAGTCCTACGTGAGACATGTCTCCTCTAGTGAATAAGTGTCTCTAAAATGTCTCGTGGCATGACTAGAAATCGCCACTTCGCTCCCGACCGCTGCGGTCTCGGTACGAAACGAGCCTAAGTGCGGTCACGGTCGTTTATTACGGTGGTGCGTGCGGTGAACAATTTGCTAGGAATGCTATTACGTGATCGCATCAGGAAGTCTTCAAAACGGTAACCCAACCCGGTGTACGAACACGCGCGACAAATGCGAACACAGTTCCTTTCTTTAGATGTTTTATAGTTTTTTATTGCAAAAAGACTTATTTCACTCACATTGGCCTCCAGAATAAAATTTATTAGCCATTTTGCTGCAGTTAATGGAGACGCTGGCCATTCCGGATACTTCCACATTTCTTGTTGCAACTGTAGCAGGATATTCAAGAGCGGTAAAGGGCCTTCCAGGTGAGATATTGCAGATCGGCTCCTGGTGGAAGTTCCTTACGTTCAAGCTGGGGATGTTGATGTCGCTGGCTCCACAGCTTTTGATCTTTGGTGGTACTCAGATCCAGCCGTTCGGCGATGCGAAGGGAACATTTTATTTATTTTAACCTAGCTGCACGTGCTGACAGCCACTACACTGTAGCGGGTGGCGATTATCAGCTACCTGATTGCTTTTCTCCACACATGCCGCTACCATTCTCAGCTCAGCTCTCGTACTTCGAAGTTCTATGCCAGCAATAGGCTACCGGCTTTATCGGGCACGTTTATTTGGCGACGGTGTTGACGTCGTTGCCATGGGCAGAAGGCATCCAAATAATACCTATTTGGCTTAAACTCCAATAATATTATCAACATCGTGTCTTCATGGATCTGGAGCCGAGTCCAGATGTGAATGAGAGAATGCTGAGTGGAGGACATGATAGGAGTGACGATGATCGATGAACATTATAATAATTTATATGACGTCATTGTTTAGTAAAAGGGGCCAAACGAGGCGCAGGAGTCTCGGAAAAAGCAGGTCATCTTTCAGGCATATAACCTTGTAATTCTTAGTACAGTGTTGGGCAAAACTCTACTCTTGTCCTACCTTACTTCTCTCTCTCTGTTTTCATCTATACATTTCTTTTTTCTTTTTTTATAGCATAAGGGTCAAACGAGGAGTCGGAGCCTTCTGATGACTACCGACGCCCATGGACATTCGCATGATTGTTACACAGATGCGTTGCCCTCCTATCATCACCCCCGATGGGTCACCGGCTACTCACAAACCGCACGAAACGTGACAGCGACGCTGTCACTTTACAGTGGTATCAAGTGAGCGAGAGGTACTTTCCCGGTCGTGCCGGCCCAATTCCGTTGCATAGGAGGTTGTTGTGACATGCACCATGCATGGCACTACTTCCTCCTATACAGCATGGCACTACCTCTTCCTAATTAATTTCCTAACTAAATTCAGCGGACAATGCACGAAACGCGAAAGCAGCTGCTTCTTTTCTTCGGTGGCACAAGATCTGTAGGGGTGATCGTTTCGATCGCAATGCAGCACAACACTAACTCTGACAGAATATATCCAAGCCATAGATCATAACATACATACATATGTTCAAATTTCGTGTATATGTCAAAAAGGTATACATACTCACTGACTAGGTCTGACATACTCACGCCCACAGTCATGATTCTCTTCATGAGCGACTCACTCACTTCAACGCCGAGGCCCTTTTAGCTAACGCGCGCGTGCTGCCCCCGACGTCAGAATCAGGAGATGAGGGTTTCCGCGGTCACTCTGGTCATGATAATAATAGTCAAATTAGATATTATGCATTAGAGACTCCTGCGGGAGAGTGGGGGACTCGGACCCGTTTTCGTCCCCAAATCTGGTCTCGTCGCCCAACGAGCACTCATATCAATCCGTTGAAGCTGTATTGGGCTGCTCTTCGCTTACACAGCATAAGTTCAGCTACCGAAGAAAAAACAAAATCATAACCGTCGGCTAAAAAATGGGTAGTCCATTTGTCAAAGATCAAACAATAAAGCCATTACCGTTCTCCTGTTAGTGTGTTGGTATAATATCTTCATTCAATTTGTTAGCAAGAACTTATTAGTGTTTCGGAAAACAATAGCACACTCATTAATATTCTATGAGAGCGTTTCTCAAAGTTTGCAATTGATGAAATATTATTCCAAGAGTAAATGAGGTTAAGTAAGACATATTTTTTGCAATAATTTTGTTTGTCATTTTTGATCTCCTTTTGGATATTTTTCTATGTATTTAAAACACAGAAACAGCGGAAACCTCTTTTCCTGGAGTAAGCGAGCAATGAGAATGTATTTTTAAAAACTATACCCCTGGGTGAAATAGTCGGGGAAAGTTTATAATATGGAATTTTACCATGTTACGCGGATGAAACCACGGGACGCTGCTAGTAATCAAATAAAACACGACATCGATTCAAACTTAAAGGAACAAAGAAACTGTAAATCTCAGCTCTACGTGAAGCTTGCTCCAAGGAGAAACATAGTTTTGAAGGAAAAGGTATGTCAGAGAAAGCGTTGTAAAGCGTGACGCTGATATTACGCTCGATTGTTTCATACGGATTCCAATTTTGTAAATGCGCTGCCATCCGTTGCTGCCGATGTGGCCACTGGATGTAGAATTTTGTCAAATTTCGTATGGAATTTGTGTCCCATCGATAAACAGATATTGAAAATGGTTGCTAGTCCATACAGCCTTCGTAACATTACTAAGAGGTTGAGATGTGATTTTTTTATAGTATAGAGGAAAAACGAGCAATCAGAATATTTTTACGACTACCGTCGCTCATTAGCATCAGCATAATTACTGTGTCGGTGCGTTGCCTTCCCTCCCCCCGCCCCTTAATGGGCCACTGGCTACTCACAACGACGAACACAACGAAACGCGAAACATAAGTTATCACTTTGCGCCGGTATCATGCGAACGAGAGAGAGGTACCTCGTGCAGCAATTCCGCAACAATGCAGTACGGTAATACCGATTACTAACTGATTCCGCAGGAGGAGATAAGGTGTGGAATATCATTATATTATTTAATGATGGCGATCACGTTGTAATGATGCAATGGACCACAACAAGATGTGGCACCTCTCGCTCACGTGATACCATCGCAAAATGATTACTTTTCTGTACCGTTTCGTACAGTTTATCAGTTTCCAGTGGCCCGCTAGAGGGAAGGAGCACAACACGCCTGCAAATGAATTATGCGGATCTGTGTTTATTTTCGTACTGCTCATTTGCCGCCTGAAGCTATATTTTTTATAACAAAACAGAGACACGAGATTCAAGTACCTACCTTTTCTTCATAGCATAAGAGACTACCGACGTCCATGGACGTTCGCATGATTGTTACGCAGATGCGTTGCCCTCCTGACATTCCCCCCACACACAATGGGTCACCGGCTGGTCACAAACTACACTGCTGTCACTATACGCCGGCGTATAATGCCACAGACAATCGCTGGGCACGGCCATTGGGTTTGGGAACCGCTGCCCTATAATATCATCTTCCTTTATTATGTTATCAAAATATGAGGTTATTATGTTAATTTAACATCGCACTCGTTAGGGGCCACACACGAGCGGTAAGATCTTTCACGAGTTTATGTTAAGCTTTTAAGTTTCCAGATCACGGCTACTGAAATGGCCGGATTTCCATGTTTTTATTTAATACGCGCCCATTTAATGACTTCTTGCTAAAACTCCTACGCTCATAACTTAGTTTTAAGGTCAGATAGATATATTTACTCCAGACTCTGTGTTAAAGTACTTTATGGGTATTTCATGTCTACTTCATATCTAAACTTTAAGCTCAGACATATATACTTCAGACTGTATATATTAAAGTAGTTTATGGTTACTGTGACAGCTACTTAGGTTTCTGGTGGTTAGGATATTTCCTAAGTAGGCTGGTTTGTTAGTCTCGTATAACTCATAACCAGATAAGTGTGTACATACTGAAACCATCGTGGGTGATCACTAGAACTTAACATTGACCGTCCTTCTTAACAACAACAATACATCTTCAAGCCGCGCCAGTTCCATATTGGGGCAGACAGAGAGAACGTTTGTTTTAGTATTTCTTGACAGTATCGTCAGTCTGACTAGTCAATTTTTTGTCTGCTTAATTTAAATTTGGAAAGTTATGAATATATAACATTTACATATTAAATGATTTGAATCACTAGCTGGTATCCGCGACTTTGTTTGCGTACCTACTTTGATGATGACATCCTATATGCTTATCGACTATACAATAAAAAAATTCAATTCAAATTCGTTCATTATTCCGGAGATAAGCGTGTACAAACATACAAAGATATAAATAATTTTTTTCTCATTCTTTTTCGATATTACTGTTTCCTTATCATCTTTAAATATTTAATGAAGGTACACACTTTTTACTGTTTTTTACATCATCATATATTATATATTCATCGCTATCAAATAATTATTTAACATTTAATAATAATCCTCCTTGCCTACGTTTTGAAACATTGAAGGAAGCTTGCTACTGGCAAAATACATTGTAAGTTTTATTAAAAAAATGCAGATTATTTAAAAACAGAACTAGTCAGTGATCTAAATAGTGGCACCCGCTTTTATTGGCGCCAACATATTTTCTCTCACATTTTGTAAATTACAGATAAAATTGCCGCCTAAACCACAGATAGCACACAGTTTAGCGAAATAACAGGGCGGCTGACAGTAGCTGTTAGATTTGACGCCCTTCGGGTTCATATACTCCGTGGGTGGCTTACGGAAAATTAACGTATGATTACAGCTATCAAGTCAATTGTTCCGGTATAGATAGACTAGGAAGTGACATATTTTTTTGTTAAATAATAATTTCCTAACTTTTTTACTATACAGTAACGTCGTCTCAACCCAATTCGGCTATAGCGGACATCTTAATAGAGAAAAGCGCGAGACATGTTATAGTGCACAAGTGTTTACGCAGAGTGCACTATCGGTTCCCTCATTCTTCTATTCCCCAAAGCGATCCGTCATGACCGGACAGAAATCTGGCGCAACCATCGACGACGGGTTAACGTGCTGTCCGAGGCAGGGTTGCGTAAACACCAACTTTCAGACCCTCTGCTGTTGTCAGACATTGAAAAATCCTTATATCATTTTTTGTTGGTCCGACCCGGGATTCGAACGCGGGACCTCACGTCTATCACTAGACCACGACGCAGTCACGACTAGAGCACTAGGCTATCCTGAGTACTCATCCCCTATCATAACGGAAAAGTGAAGATTCTTTTGTCATTTGATTTGTTTTTATCAAAGGAGGCCAAGTGGAATCGTTACCACTTGGCGACTACCGGCGCCCTCGTACTGAAGAATATGTGGAATAGTTCGTGGTTCTTTTATACTAACAGGGATCAAACAAGTCGTTCTTTGATGACTGACGATGCCCATGGAAATTCGAATAATTGTATTTTTATAAATATATTATTGAGTAACTGCCGGTGCCTTTTGATATCTACAGACGTCCGTAAACATCCGCATAATAGTTAGGCCAATGCGTTGACCTTTCCACCTCCCCTCCATTGGGTCATCGGCTACTCCCAAACCGCACGAAACGCGTCAGTTAAGTTGTCATTTTACGCCGGTATCATACGATCAAGAGGTACCTCCCTGGTCCTGCCGGTCCAATGCAGCATGGCACTACCTCTTACTAATATGCAGAGTTGTTATCCCAATCCGATTGTAATATTGGGTAAGCGAGGCGATATCTGTCTGCACCACCCGCCCGTGCTAGAAGGAGGACGGTTCCCCCAGTCGTGTTAGCTCAACGAGTTCTTCCAATCCCTACGATGAGGCAAAGCCAACTTTAACTGCTGCGCGTGAGCTGCTCGCCTCGTTAGAGAGAGGGGGGGGGGTCCCTCGGCCAATAATAGTTACTTTAGCAATAACTATTGGGATGAATCCTTCCTATCGTATAATTTTTAGTAGTATTTGATGGATGTTCAATGATGTATAAGAGAGAAATCTTCACACTACAATTACTACATCATTTCCATAGGTCACAATAGAAAATGTTTTTATTGTGTTCTTTTTGTATGAAATATAAAAAATACATGAAGCAAACAGGTAGATGTTTTATCAAAGCGGTCCTGACAGTCGGAAGTAACCCCGGAACAAATTCCTATAACGGAGCAACCCTTGCCGCGGTATACGGTTACACTAACTTATAGGTTTTTGGGGATTAAAAAATAACACACTCCACTTGTTCATATCCCGTTACGTCTCTATCGTGCTATGGTTTTTAAGTTGACACGATGCGATATAAATTCGTTTACGTTCAAGTATTACTCATAAAATGAAAGCGAACCATGAACACTTACTAGTCCTTCGCGCATAAACTACTGATTTTGTATGAAATTTGGCACAGTTAGATAGGATTGGGATTAAATTTGGCAAAAAATTTGGTCCCAAAATTAATGGGGTTGTCCTGTATGTAGTGCAGGACAACCCAATCTGTGTAGTATGGAGTGACTAGCTTGTTAGGGGGCTGAATAGCCGTAGAGGTGCCCTGATGATTTGCTGTTCACCATAGGCGGCACTTCACCATAGGTGGCACTCGCGGTGGTTTTTGTGATTGTTCAACACTATAAATTGCCGCGAGGCCCACACATTATTGGACACCACTCAGGGCTAGTGAAGGCGCGTAAATACGTTTCCTCACGTGAATGTAATAAAGGTAGTGTTTGGATTAAATTTGGCAAAGTAGGTAGGATTTGGATAAAATTTGGCAAAGATAGGCAGGATTTGGATAGGATAGGAGTGCACTGCTTTACTTACCTGAGCAGCGTCGAGTTGGAAACCTGAGAACATTCGCACGAGTACAAAGTTCAAACTGATCAGAAGGATCGTTGAAGACACCAAAAATGTCAGGAAGACTTCTTCCTGCATAAGATGCATAGCGCATGACACTACATCCTCTTATGCAACGGAACGGCACGACCGGGGAATTACCTCTCCCTACATAATGCCGCTGTAAAGTGACATCCACAGTGTCGCGTTTCGTGCAGTTTGTGAGTAGCCCGTAGCCCATTGGGGGGAGGGGGGAGGGGGGCAACGCATTGGTATAGTAATTATGTGGATATTCATGGCCGTCGGTAGTCGTAAAGAGGCTCAGATTTCTCGTTTGCCCCCTATTCTATAAACAACCTTTGGATTGGAGCCCTCAGAGTAGAAGTAAACGTGGTTAAAGCCTAGATGGTACACTATTCCGGTAGAAATCAAAGGTATCGGTAATGTATTGACTGAGGTGTAGCGCGACGCCCAACGCCGCTCAAAATCGATGCTCACTGTGTCTAAGCCCACCCAGGGGTATTACCCATTAGGACTTAAATCAACTTAGGGATCTGCCTTAAAGAGCACAGCATGTACGGTACTCATAATCGCTTCACGACCTGAGCCCGACACACACTTCAGGCCCCCTTGGGCCGGCTGGATGGTGCGTAAATGCTAGAACCAATACGATATACACCGCTCGTACCGGTCGAGCGATGAAATCTTACATATAGTGACACAGTTATAGCGTATGACTGACAGAATGTCCAACTCACACACCGCTTACGGAAACGAGCCCGGGTTCGAATCCGTAAGTCGAGAGCTTAGATTGATAGAAATGAAATAACACGACTTTAGAGAGATAATAATAAATAAATTAAGAATACGGCTTTTGCCGATTTGTAGCGCAAATCGACCCCCTCCGTCAGAGGTGGGGGGGGGGCGAGGAGGCCGGCCTCCTCAGATAAGCCATACATTAAACGAGCTCTATTATCCTTATCCACGATACCGCAACTAAAACGGGATCGTGCGCGCGCCGTCCGTCCCACTATAGTGGGGAGGGGGACCGCTTCCCCCTTTTCAGTCCCAAAAATAATCACTATAGGGTACGCCCACAATCAACCCGGTTCATCTCTTTCCATCTGCGGGAAAAGAGGGGGGTCTGTCCCCCTATCGTCTCCCTAAACCTGAAGACAAAAAACTCTTCGTAGTCAGTCGAACTGTCGAGGCTGGACTAGCGCCGCCAACCAGTATTAGGTCCCTCCGAAAAAAAAAAGGTACCCATAGTCTCCGAATAATATGGTGATATGAGAATAGATAGATGGATGGACAAGAGGCGTACGTCCGTTTTTGACATTAGTCTTTTTTTATATTATAGACAAATGAGCAGTTGGAGCATTTTGATAATTACCGACGTCCATAAACATCCGCAAGATAGTTATGCAAATGCGTTTTCCTTTATCCTTCTCTCCTCTAATGGGGCTACTCACAAACCGCAGGAAACGTGACAGCGAAGCTGTCTTACCAAGCCCACGGAACTCCAGTAATAACGCACATTCAACTAGGCTATTTCGATTCTCATCAGTGATAATCGCTAATCAAACATCCTAATATTGCGACCGGTCCGTCAGCGCCTGTTTTAGCGTCGGTTCACGCTCCAGCACACACGAGCTCCGGTTACAGGGCAAAAAAACCGGGACCTACTTTGTGACTTTGTGTGTTACCGTTTTTTTATCAAATGGGTTTTTTATTGTACACTAACGACACTGTCGCCTGATGATAGGTGATCTGCGATTATTGAAGTTCACTACTCAAGAAATTAAGGCGAAAATGTGAGGCGTCACTGCGTGTGACGATCTGACTAATGATAATACGGCCTAGGGACCACCCGGGCCCCTAGATGTCATCCGTAAATGGATTCAAAAAAAAAGGTCCTCCTAGGATCGGGATGATTCGCTCTCGATGGGGGAGGCCTTCGTTCAACTGTGTACGGCTATAGGCTGATTTCAAATCGTATGAAACGGTAACGCTCTACCGCGCTTTGGTACCTTACATCTCTTGCGTTATTTTCACTTCATGAATCATAATCGGAGTAAACTCGAGTTCTATGACAAAACTGACCACTTTTTTTTAATAGTACAGGGGCTAAAAAGAAGTCGAAGCCATATTAAGACTATCGACGCCCATATACATCCTCGTGATTACTATGCAGGCTATGTTGCCTTCCTTTCATCCTCCCCAACAATGAGCCACCGGCTACTCACGAACGTGACACCGAAGATGTCACTTTACATCGGTATCATGTAAGCGAGAGGAACCTCCCCGGTCGTGCCGGCCCAATTCGGGTGCTGACATGGCATTATCTGTTACTACATTTTTTTAATTGAATGAACGTCGCGGGGATCACGTTTGCTAGGAGTTCTATCTTCTATCCTGGAAACGGTCTCTTTCCTGACGCCTTGGAGGCTGAAGTGGTTAGATAATGGCTAACGGATGGGAGTGCGCCGAAGGCTCTGCTTGTCCCCCTGATTTCTGCGGTCATGACGAGAACACTTGACGTCGGGGGATGCTGATCTAAGTAGGCTTCTGATTTCTCAAAATCTGATATTTCACTCACGGACTCACCTGATGTGGTTAATCGTCACGAGCAAAATTACTATTTATCACAAAGAAATAAGATGTACTATCTATATCTATGCTAATATTATAAAAAGGAGGGATTTGATTTTTTGTTTGTTTAAAATTAATAGGCTCCGAAACTCCCTGATTGTTTTAAAAAAGTCTTTCACAGTTAGCAAGCTACAGTATCCCCGACTGGCTGTTTCGTTATCAACAAGTGGGGATACTTACTAAAACTTGAATAATCTAACCCATGGTGTAAAAAATAAGCAAAAAATTTTCTTGAATCGCGTGCACTGCGAAAACTATTAATTATAGAACAAAATAATATATTACAATTTTCCTGGACACATCACTATCTAAAGAAACGTCGGAAAGCAAGTCTCATCTTTTGTAGTCACGTCACAATAGGCGTCCTTAAGAGATCTTGTTACTCGTACCGAGGTATTGATCCTTATGTCCTTATCAAATTAAATAAGTCGTCATTTCAGACTACTTCAATACCTTCACATTAGCCTGTGTGACCAAATGATTCGATTCGGATGTTCCATTCAAAAGATATGACGAGTGTAAATAACAGAAAAAGCTCCGCCCGGCTATCTATGCGTTTTAAGCGAAAACAATGCCAAAGCAATGCCAGGGCGGGTCGCTAGTTATATATAGGCTATATTATACTCCTATAGACTGTCGCATAATTTTTATGGCGACATCTATGGGTAGATGTTGCTCGCGCCACTTCCTATGGTAACTGAAGAACCACACGAAACGCAGGTCGTTGTAAGGCGATGGATATGTCCACCTTCAGAACGACACGACCCAGGATAGGACGTAAAACTAGTTCCAGATGACACCTTGTACCTACTAGTTTTCACTGGTTTAAAGAGTTAATAAAGAGGAAAATTTAAAATATATTTTTCTGGTTGTCAATAATCCTCCGCTTGTTAGAATGTCTATGGTCATCGGTAGTCTATTACAGAATCAAAAGAATATTAATGCACTGTCTATACACGTAGCAGATCGCAACAGATGCTAGCATAAATCGTCACCACTAACCCGCACTTTAACAGGATCCTGTGAAACTTACCCCCGATCTCCTATATGTTACCTGTGCAAAATTACAATGATCAAACCTACATTTTAGTTAAACTCCAAATTTGAAAGAAGATTGATATTGCTACTAATATTCGAATTCACCGGATGTAACTTTCATAGACAAGGGACGGCCAAAATCGGTATTGATCATACCGGGATCCCCTCGGGATCCGCAATGAAACAGGCTAATAATACAAAGTTTACCACGATTAAAAAAGGCCCCAATTATCACGTTCCCAAGTGGGTGAGAGGTTAAGTCTGTACCACTTCGCTTCAAGGTGTAATCTAATGAGTGTAATATTGAATACTTTTGAGTACATGTGAACGAAATTCTGAAAAATGAATGGACCACCTGGGAAAGGAAGATGATCGACACGTAGTCACGAAAGTTGACGAAACGATGGATGCGGCATTACTTAGAGCGCAAT
>JAFELO010000079.1:300649-321767 GCA_017140195.1 Eumaeus atala
GTGCCATACTGCATATGAGGAGGTAGTGTCATGCTGCATATGAGGAGGTAGTGCCATGCTGCATATGAGGAGGTAGTGCCATGTTGCATATGAGGAGGTAGTGCCATGCTGCATATGAGGAGGTAGTGCCATGCTGCATATGAGGAGGTAGTTCCATGCTGCATATGAGGAGGTAGTGCCATGCTGCATATGAGGAGGTAGTTCCATGCTGCATATGAGGAGGTAGTGCCACGCTGCATATGAGGAGGTAGTGCCATGCTGCATAGGAGGAGGTAGTGCCATGCTGCATATGAGGAGGTAGTGCCATGCAAGGTGCATGACACTACATCCTCCTATGCAACGGAATATTGTGTCGGCACGACCGGTACCTCTCGCTCAAATGATACCGCCGTAAAGTAACAGCTGTACTGTCGCGATTCGTGCGATTTGAGGAACTGAGTGCAACACATCTGAATAAAAATAATGCTGATATGTACCTATTTATCGATCGTAGTGAAAAAACTCCGACTGCTCGTCTACCCCGTATACTGTAAAAGTAAAGTATTCAGCCGCAGACTTCTTGGGAAAAGTGGAAAGTTCTTAAGCACATTTAAATATATACAGATTGACTATTCGTTCATTTTGAAGTAGGTGACGGGTCTACCGGTCACAACAATTATCAATTGTAATTGTAATTACAAAGTAAGCCAACAGCGTAAATAATATAGGTTAGCGTTCAGTGTGTAAGTGTATCACACAATACAGCGAGTCGGCACACGCACCGCCACGGGGAACGCGTAATTAATGATGATTGGCCTCAAATTACCCTCTCAGACCCTACACCCATCACGCTCGCACACCTACAAAAAAAAACAAGCCCACCCTCTCCAACGGACCGGGAAAATATATAAGGACCGCAGGTACACGGGAGCGGCAGACCCCTACGGGATTCCGTAAACTGTACACCTGTCTGTGAGTTCGCAAAATGGCAACCGACACATACGGACATCGCTTTCTGTACAACGAGAAAGATATCTTCCCGAATGACGTCATGCTGGAGTATACCACGGAGGAGTGTTACCTGAACTGGCCCAGGTCGCCCGACTCGGGGCGCTCGAGTCTGGAGCCAACGTCTTCTGTTGAAGGAAACCAGGAGCACATCGCGTACAGAGGATTATCCGAGAGCCTCATCCTGGAGGACAGTGCTGAGGATGCCGACGAAGCGTCCGGAAAAAGAAGAGGACGTGCTACCAGTGCCGCTGTGTTGAGAAGGAGACGTCTGGCTGCCAACGCGAGGGAGAGACGGCGGATGCAGAACTTGAACAAGGCTTTCGACCGACTCCGAGGACATCTTCCATCTCTCGGTGCTGATAGACAACTCTCCAAATACGAAACTCTACAAATGGCCCAGACATACATCGCTGCGCTCTACGAATTACTTCAGTGAGTTGAAGTTGATTTTATGGTAGTTTATGTAGCGGAACGTAACAAATTGATTGCAAATTGCCAAATTTTTGTTATTAGCGTCTAGTAAATTACAGGGATATTTATCTGTAGACATAAGTACCTTAAATACTCGTTACCTAATCTGATTTTTAAAAATCAAGTGCTAAAATTGTGTAAAATACGCTTAATATACTTAGACTTAGCGCTTAGCAATGTAATCCGTCCTACCGATGTATTTATTATTAAAAATAATTTAGTTATTTTGAAATTATATATAATTAACTTTTAATATTTAGATAAATTGAAATTTCGAATCAGTACTTTAATTAAATTGAATTTCCATTGTATAGAGTAATATTTAAATTAATGACTTTTAGTGAAAATTCAAGAAATGTAAAGTCTTTTGTGACACGCATTACACTGATAGTTTAAGTTTTTTCGTTAGTGTACCTTGCCAGCATCTTACCGAAAAAGTATTATAATTTCAATATTGAACATAAATTATTATGAATGTAGATTAAATAGATTTAAGTAGAATTTTTATTGTACGTTTTGTAAATAAATTAATCTTGTTTGAAAAAATAACTATATTTTATTTTTGTGCCTCTACTTTCTCGTACAAGTATTTATCTGTATCAGATCCGACCAGCGATGGACTTGAGTATCTATGAGTGAACACTAAGATTGACGATTCCTCGCTAATGCTTTGACATATTTACTAAATAGGTAGTAAAGTGATATGTACATTTTCTTTTTCATTATCATCATTCTTTCTCATTCCGTCAATCTTTTCATTGCACAATTATCAATTAATTGGACTAATTTAAGCAAATTATCCTCTTATAACTCCCAAAACAGGTGACAGACTAGATGGTGATGTTGATGCTCAAATAAAAGGTTTATAAAATATTATTGTGAGTACAGCATTTGTATTTGAAATTGCATTTCTAACAAAAACATGAGCAGTAAATTGCAGATTGGTCTAATGAATAGTCAACAGGGATATCTTTTGGTATACTGTAGAACTACTCTGTCGGTAATGTCTTAGAAAACGTCTTCTTGGCGTTTGTTAAATGATTTTTTCATTTAAGACATATTTAGTGCTGCCTCTCGTGTTGGACAGATGACCTGGCCAAGATTACGAGGGCCACTATATACAAGCTGATTGTGACCGGGGCTTGTAGCGCTCTCTGGGGGAGGCTTATGTCCAGCGGACGTATTCAGGCTGATGATGTTGTATCATAAAGGAGGACAGGGTTCATCACTTCGTAATTGGGACCATAAGTAGTGCCAGAACTGTTGTCGCCATTACAGTAGCAGCACCATCAGTATTGGACCCTTCAGGAAAAAATCTGCATTGCAGCCGAAATAATCTTTTTTTTATATGTATAATAGGGGGCAAGCGAGAAATCGTAGCCTGTTTAGGATTACGACAACTGACGTCCATGAACATCCACATAATTGCTATGCGGATGCCTTGACTACGCCACTAGACGCAAGTGACCGTGGCCTGTGGCGCACTACGGGGAGGCCTGTGACCAGCTGTGGACGTCGTCCCGCTGGTGGTGATGATGCTTCTGTTAGTAGCATATGCCAGCAAACGAGCAATCGGAGCCTTTTGATGCGTTGCCCATTATGATAGGATCATCCACCCCCAATGGGCCACCTGCTACTCATATACCGCACGAAACGAGACAGCGACGCAGTTATTTTACGGCGGTATCAAGTGAGCGAGAGGTACTTCACCGATCGTGCCGACCCAATTCCGTCTCATAGAAGGATGTAGTGTCATTCACAACGCACGGCAATACCCCCTAATATGTAGCAAGCCACAACCTCTTTCTTCCTTTTTGTGATGATTAGTCCATTTATCAAGGAAGGCTATACGCTATATATCATAATGCTACAACCAGTAGGGGCGGAGTTATGTAGGCGAAACCGCGGGGTGATGCTAGTCGGAGGTAACAAAGCATCACGTTATG
Organism: Eumaeus atala; assembly: GCA_017140195.1. Classification (NCBI taxonomy): domain Eukaryota; kingdom Metazoa; phylum Arthropoda; class Insecta; order Lepidoptera; family Lycaenidae; genus Eumaeus; species Eumaeus atala. The sequence continues at coordinate 304,057 of JAFELO010000079.1, forward strand.
TTTGTCAATCAAACGGACAGAACAATCAGCCGGAACTATGCTAATTTTGCACATGTCCATCCATTCCAATATGTTAACTCCAAAACGAATCAAACCCCTGCCTATCGAAAATAAATTTCATGCAAAAATTATACAACTCTATATCAAATGTATTGTTAAGTAGAGTTCAAATTTAATTTAGGTGATTAAAGGAAAATATATGCCTGCTCCTTCCAGGCACAATACAATAGGTAATAAGAATAATGACCAAATTCACAAACATACTGTTACAAAGGGCGTCCATGTTGAACACATGCAGAATTGTAAGAAAATTTATAGGCAAAAGGAAAGTAAATTCGTTTTGGAAATATTCTTAAATATTAATAACATCTGTGGATTTATCACGGGTACTACACAACTGAAACATATTTAACATTTTTAATAAATTTACGATTATTTTATGTTTAAGATTTTTATTAGAGAAATACATATAATAAACATATAAACATCCATGACCTAGGCGGGCTTCGAACCCGCGAGCTCTGGCGTAACACGCGGATCAACCGCCACGTTACCAACTGAGAGACGGTAGTCGTTTAGCTTTTGTTTCACGTAGGTTCGACAACGACTATACGTATATTAACCTGTAAATACGATGGTGGGGAGTCACTGGACGCAAGTGACCGTGAACGGGACCTATGGCTTTGTATGGGGGAGGCCAATACCCATATTTACGTCCTGTGGAAGTCAGCCCGTTGATGATGATGAAGAGGAGTTTGCTTTTTGATACGTGCCAATCTCAGGAACTACTACCCCGAATCGAATGATTTTTTTTTTTATAGCGTAGGGGGCTGATGAGAATTCGGAGCTCTTTGATGACTACCGACGCCCATGGATTGATTCGCATGATAGTCACGCAAGTGTGTTAACCTCCTATCACACCCCCACCTCCCTAATTGGACACCGATTACTCAGAAACCGCATGAAACGCGACAGCGACGCGACAGATATAAAGTAGTAAAGGCGTTTCCTTTAGCGTAATAAATTAAAGAAATCATCGCCCTTTCTTAGCTAACTCGAAAAGTTTACATAATATTTATAAATAAATAATAGGCACCTTTCTACCCATAGGTAGGCAATCTACCATAAGTATATCTTTGTTATAATTGATACAAGAATTGTACCATGTTTATTTAAAATAAAACACCTCACATTATTAGATATTGTAGAGCACAAAAAGATATTAAGTTGAAGCTTAAAGAATGAAAAATATTCTTGATTAGGTAGATAGAATGACAGCCGAAACGGGCCGTTTAAGCAGGCAAATATAACAGACACGTAGATACGTCTATGTTAACAAAGGATGTTTGAAAACTTCATCCCTAAGGTGGTGAAATTAGGATGGAAAGTTTGTAAAAACCACGCGGACGAAACCACTAGGCGCGGTTAGTCTTCATTAATAATACAGAAGGGTTTTTCGCTAAGGGAATAAGATGGTATGTCCACGTTTTTTAAGTCAAGGGTAAAGGTTGTGGGGAATTAAAGTACGTTAAAACACCCCATCATCCCCCTACCCGGTGTGTAATTAAAACAAGATACGCGCGAACATAATCAGGGGGTTCCATGCACTTTTGACACCTCCGCTAACATCTTAAACAGAGCGCGGGCTGTCACTTCTGACAGCTGTCAAATTCGTAACGTCATACGCGATTCATCGTTCGGAAACGTGATAAGTTATTATTAGGGAGTGTTTCGCATTGTTAAACACATTTTATACAATTGTGAATTTTTTGCGTGATACAGTACTTTTCTTCTGAGAAATTGTATGTTTCGATCTCGTTAGCAGATCACCACTACAGCTTGTTTATGCCATGGCAGTAAAACTAACATTGGTAACCAGGTAGGTACTTATAGAAGTTATACTTATTTTGGCGGGTTGCGATAAAATGATTAAAATTATGAAAAATGATTTTTACGATGCACGCCAGTCCTGATATCGTTAATAAAATTACAAAATTACACGCCTACTTCGTTTATCTGCGAGAGCAGGTAGGTAATTGTACCCGATTATTATCAAAATTAACACTACAGCGCGGGCGACTTGATAAAAAATATTTCTAGCACGTTTGCAATAGGTGTGGCGTAGCATTGGGTAATGTCATAGCGTAGCCGGACAGTCCCCAAGGAGGTGAAGTCTATCCTTTTCGCCGAGCTCAGCCTTTCGCTGGAGGGGTAATGTTGCCTGCAGATCCGGGACCCTCCACTAATAGCGGCTGAAGGCTCCCGTATGGGTTTAGTTGGTATTGCTACCCAATTACCGAGTACAACATAGGTCTGGGGGTCTACCCGGGCTCCCAGGTATCTATCATGCGTAAATGCATTCCCCTCCGTCACCACAAAAAAAAGGTATGGCGTAGCATTGTGCATCGTTTAGATATACGATACACAATGATCCGCCAGCCATGAATATAAATAGAAAGCCATCAAATACTTTGAAGCCCATAGAAATACGAAGCATTAAATAATTTTGTACATAGTAAACACCTATTATTCATAGCATTGGATCTGTACGTGCCTCGTCCATTACAACGTATACGGTACGCATGCGCAAGTGTCCACGAGAGGGCCCGGATTGGTAGATCGACGGCCAATCAGGCATTAGAGCATAACGCACGCGCACAATTGTATATCCTTTACATTATGTAAATAGATGAAAAAAGCGTAGTCTATGCTTTTTAAGTAGGGATGCATTAGAGGGGAAAGTTTTTAAGATGCGCATTATGACTGTGTGTGTGTGTGTGTGCTTTATTTTTTTTTATTTTGAAGTTGTATTTTATGTTAACCTGTCTGTGTGTATTGTACTAACCGTGGTGCAGTTTTAGTAAGATGTGTTGCAATGCAGTGTCGCGTACGTAATTGGGGTGGCACGTGTGAGGGGCTACATCTCGCTCTCATGCTACCGGCGTATAGTGACAGCTTTGCTGTGGCGTTTACGGCGTTTTGTGGGTAGCCGCTGGTTCTTTGGAGTGGTAAAGAAAAAAAAAATCAGTAATCCTGACCCCACGTTACCTGCTAAGGCCTAAAAGTGCTCATTGAGTAGAAGCTTGCGAGCTCGTATAACGACCAGCAGCAGAGGATGATGTAAAGCATATGCTTCATTATTCCCACTTTACATGAAGTCTACATGAAGAAATTATCACTTTAGAACTATTATGTTAAATGTTCTTATAACAGTATCCCGACGTAAAGTTGTTATAATTGAGTTATAACTCGTCATATTTGAAAAGGGTTATAATTGTATAATTACATCTGTTAACTGGTATCAAAATGTGAAATTTAAGTTTTTATAGTGACGTAAATGTGTTATATTTTGGTATTTATTGGATCTCCGACTTAATATGTTAACACATTAACGGTTTTTTTTTTTTTTGAGGGAATTAATTAGATAAATTCGAAAAGAATATGATGCTGCTTATAGGCTCGATGACCAAAATTATAAAATAAAAGTTGAAACGACAGAATCAAATGTAATTGACACGTGCCATACGTCAAAATATTCTATTAGCAACTATTATCTAGACCACGCCAGCTAGTGGTTGACGTGTGCTGAAAAAAATAAAAACGAAATGTTGCAGTATGTTTGACAATGTCACAATTTTTTGTAATGCTTAGGTTTAGGCATATTGAAATGCATAAGTAATTTTTTTTTGTATAGGGGACAAACGAAACATCTGAACTTTTCTAGATTACCGACGCGCATATCAACATAATTACTAGCCACCGGCTACTCACAAACCGCACGAAACGCAACACCGTAGATGTTGCTTTACGGCGGTACCAATTCGCGCAATTCTTTGGAAAAGGGGTGGATTTGTTCTTCGCATATTAACATATATATTTTCAAATACAAGTCCTGCCTATAAGTATTTCTACTAGTTTCTTACATGTACGTTAGATAGATAGATAGATAGAAGGTTGGTACCTTTGCTAAATCCGGGGAAGTGCCTGTTATTGCTTCTTCGCAACATTTTTTAATACCCATAGCCGATTTATCCGTCAATAACCTCGCAATATTTGAGAGGAGACATTGATGTTTATGAGTAGGCTTACTCATACACACCAACGTATCCTCTTGGATTTGAATGGAATGGAATGGAAATTGGCAGTGTTGCCGAGGAAATACTTAAGAATTTTATCGCTGAAAATATGATGAATTGATGGATTTCAACGATCAAAACTGTTCTGTATACTTTACTCCCTTTATCTCATTATAAGACCAGTCCTACAATCAATATAATTAGGACTTTCCTCTTTATCTGGACTATTACTTTTAGATTTTGTAGCTTCCTAGCCGAACATGTTTGCTACAGACATGTTCCTAACATGGCGCCTATATATAGCCGTGATTGGCCTCTACCACGAGTCAATTAGATCATGACCAGAAACTAAAATGCGCGAATTAGCCAGTCGAAATCCGCGATTTAAATCCATGATTGCAGAATAATTACGTTTTGAAGGTCGGTGAGAATTAACGTTAATCTTGAGGGTTCACGGTGAGCACTGACGGCAGGATGTGTCGCAATTACCCTGTCGGCTAAACTTGCAAGTAAAAGTTCAAATTAGATGTATTGTTCGGCGGATTTTATTTTGTTAGGCAATTAAAACTTTTTTTTTTTTCACGTTATAAAGGCAAAAATCTCGGTAGGTTCAGCTTACTAATTTTTGATATTGCTCCTCGAGAAACGGTCAAACCTTTTCTCGAGGAGTAATAAGTAAGTAAAACGGCAGGCGTTTTTAAAGACGGTGTGTGTCACCCCGACACAATCGTAACGTAGACCAGGGTACCCTTAATCGCACTTATTGCGTACTTATCACTTCAGATTTATGTATATTTTTAAAGTTATACTACTTTTGGCGCGTTAGGGAAAAATGATGAGAGTAAATTTTCACAAAGCGCGCGCACACCTTGGCGAAAAATCGACACCCTGATATTGGCGATACATACATTTTAGTAATTCAAACAAATGTTCAATGTGTTAAATACCTCTTTCTATTGTTGGTGTCGTTTTTTCTACAAACGTCAAATAAGGTGGTCGATTAAGCATTTACAAAGATTTTTATCTTGTTATGTCAAAGAAGTGTAACTTCTGCCGCTATACATTATTACCTACACTTTTTTCTCTGTTTGAATAGAGAACTATAACATTTAACTATTCTGACCAACACACTAATGACAGTTCATGGGCAATGTGAAACTGGACAGGAGCTCGTGGCCCGACAAGCACTTATGGCAATCCGATCCGAAGCTGTATTTATGAAGCTTCTCTTCTCTTCCACTGCATGAGGTTCAGGTCCGGAAGAGAGGACTCCTGTGAGAGAAAAGAGGCTCCTGCCTTGTTACGTACCTACGTTATGTAAAATTAGTGTTATAATCTAAACATCACCTTACTTACTAGCTGTAGGAGACGGCTTTTGGCTTCCTCGTTAAATGGACTTTCCTTTTGGAAAGTGTAGTACCATTACTCCATTGCTGATCCGAACCGGCACGACCGGAGAGTTCCCTTTCACTCACATGATATCATCTCATATTAATTTCTTAACGCGTGGGGTAAAAGACGGCAACGTATCCCCTCAATCCGTAATAGCATTAGCGGCAACCAGCAATCGGAACCACTCAGTGACTACCAACACCCGCTGACATGATTTTTAAGATAATTAGTATTACAACAGATACAAGGACGCGTTTTGTGACGCTTTAATCCGATACCGAAAAGAGGAGGGTATGTCCCCTTTTCAAATTCCTAAACTCGAAGACGCAAAAGTCTTCGCTAGGCCGATGACCTGTTATGGCAATCACATCACCAACAGTAGGTCCTTAGCCCCCTAGGAAAAGAAAGCGTTTTGTGCGGCTTGTAAGAGTAACTATACCAAAACCTATCTGACAAATAATTCGTTAAAAATTTGGGTACAAATAGCCCACATATCGTACTCCAGTAAACGCCATATTTACTTTCATACAAATACATTAGTCTTTTTATATATGGACGAAAATAAAATCAATTAAAAAAATAAATAATGACATCAAAGTACCACCCATACGGTAGTCAAGATGAGTTATGATAACTTTGTTAAAAATTAACCAAACCGACGAGGCAGGCGTGGTTTTAATCATTAAAAGAAACAAAAACGTTTTTTTTATACAGAAAAAAGTGTTCTTTTTTAAACAGTTTAATTTAAAATATGAACAACCACTTAATTATATTGAGAAATTATTTCCGCAATCCAATTGTTTTAGATGTGCTCATTTTAGTAGTGTTGCTATATAAAAAAATATTCTTTTTTTAAACAGTTTGGTTTAAAAGATGGCTACTTAATTAGAGTAAGTAATTATTTCTGAAATCCCTATTAATTAAGTAAGGTAGTACGACGACCCGAGTAACCGACATTGCTCACAAAGTCAATAAGCCGAAGTGGCAATGGGCACATTGCTCGCAAAATCGATAGCCGTTGAGAAAAGTCCTCAAGTGGTGGCCTTGTACCGGAAGACAGACGGTTGTACGGCCTCCTACCCGGTGGATTGACCACTGGGTTAAAGTGGCGGGGAGCGGCTCGGTGCAAGTGGCCCATGACTCGAGAGTTCAATAGGGGAGGCGTAAGATCAGCAGTGGACGTTGTCCGGCTAATGATAATGATGAAGGTAGCCTTTGTTTATGTCCTTCAGATTATTTCTACCTATTGTGTGCCCAACGTGTAACTAACAGTCAAACTTTTACCTTCGAAAACAACACTGAGATGAATATTGGCCACGTGATACCAGCACATCATAACTATGAAATATTAGGGAAAAACCAAAGCTGATGTCCCACTTGATCACCTGTCAACACAGCGACTTACAAATTGCCCGTGTATCAACGAGAGGGATCTATGAAAAGTTAGCATCCGATAATTTATTGTATTTAAAACGAGCATAAAAATTATCTGGATACGAATCTCCATCGGGAGTCCGAATGAGGCGAACAATAAAACATAAGAAACTCTCAGGGGGAGAGGGAAGGAGCGCTACACGAGACAGAGACACAATGCCGCACTTCTTCCGGTTGCGCGGGCGCAGGTGACACGAAATTTATTCCGAATTTGAAAACCGAGGCATATTTTATACGGAATGATTCAAACGGCTTTTTAAATATGGACATCTTTTATTCTGCGGCAGCGGGTGACAGTTTTATATTTGTCGTCGATAAAGAGGGCACAAAAACGTTATGATTTATATGAAAATAATATGTTGGCGATAGGCCACGGGAATCGGGCATAGAGTTTAGAGCAGATGTTAAAAAAAATGTACTGTTATGGAAATTTTTAGGGATGGAAAGATTTACTTGTCTTAAAGCCTGAATTTGATAATTTTCATGGTATATGCTTTGACATAACTCAGGGGGGTGCTTTGAAGCGAGATAAAATAAAATTTTGAGAGTAAACTTAAATTCCTGTAGACAAATTTATTAAACTAAAATTCACGCGTTAAAAACATAATTATGAGTAGCCGTATTGGAAGGAAAGAAAAAAAAAGCGCAGCGCATCTGCGTAACTTTTATGCGAATGTGGGTATGAATGGCATCGGTAATTATCAAGTAGCTCCGGCTGCTCCTTTGCCCCCCTAAAACATAAAAAACAGCATTGGTAGTCTTGAATTTCTACAAACAAATAACAAGGGTAAAAGCAACATAAAGGCTTATTACCTCTATAATTTTACAACCCGTCGCTTCTATTTGCCCGTTACTCTTTATAACATTAAATTTGAATCATTAAGACCTGCATTGGACACTTTTGGTACCTGCAGATTATAAATCCACTATGATTTAGGGCTCTCCGGGTAGTTCACACGAATGTTGGGTAATAAATTATACATCAGATATTGCACAGTTTTATTGTTGGGATGTATGCTGGTCACGTGCTGCTGGAGTGTATATTTTAACGGTCCAACTTAACGGATATTCATTGTTATGACAGCTCAATGTTGGCGAGAATCACGATAAGGGCCCTACCTAGAGAAGGTAGAGAGACAAGGAAGTTTCTGTTCCATTTTATTGCAACTCCCTGTTCTTCTTTTAATACTATTGTCCTGTGGTGTGGAGTAATTCCACTGTGTAGGTGGTGTCGGTAGTTTAGGGGACTGATTAGCCGTCGAGGTGCCGTGATGACTCAGTCTCGCGGCACGACAAAAGGAACTGATGGCACCGGCGACGGTTCTAATGGGTATTAGGCACTACATGTGTAGCGAGCCTTACACCACTCCACGGGCCAGCGTCGCCGCGTAGATTCTGTTTGGTGTGCCTGTCGATCTCCATACATCACAAAATTATCTACAACATCGTCCTTCTATATCGCGTCGTAATATAACGTCAATTAAATCTACTTTGTCGTACGCAAAGCCATTAGAAACATCCTGTAGTAGCTGGACTGTTGAACACTTTTTTGCACATTTACCTTTAATTTGGCTCACCTGTGCTCAGAGATTTTATTAAGTGTAACAGTGAAGCAACTGTCGTGGCAATTTTTTTATGTCACTTATGTTATAGAGGGGCCAACGATCTAACGCGTCGGAGACTTTTGCTGACTACCGATGCCCATGTATTTTACAGGTGCGTTCGCCCTCCTCGATCATTGTTGCAATGGGTCATCTCCTACTCACAAACCGCACGAAACGAGACCGTCAATTTCAATCAGAAATTATTGCAACTACACAACATGCATTTACAATAATTACTGATCGAATTGTATTTTTATGTAGCTGTTAATGTGTAAATAATATTAATTTGGAAATATAAATAGGATTATGTATTAGATACATATATATCTGACCACTTTGACTAAATCAAGTTTGACAATACATTTCATTTACATGCAGTTATTATTTATTTTAATGTCCTTTCTAGATTTACTCAGGAAATTCCTGGCTTCGAGAGGACATCAATAGTAAGTTTATTATTAGGAATCGTTCGCTGGATTTATTTCTTATTAACTGATAAAAATCTATTAAGTAAAAAGGGTACGAATTGATCATCTAATAAAATCGATTAAAAGTGTCATGCATATACCAGTGAGTGAAATATTGTAAGTGTAATATTACAGTCAGTATTTGCATAATTATGCCGTTGATACGCATTTAGCTACGGTTGACAAATGAAAAGTTGTTAAAACGAAATAACTTTGTGCCCCTTTAAGAGCTTATTCGGTAGACTTTTAAGCTTTTTTGAGTAACTTAAAATGCAATAAATTATGTATTTATCATAATTTTTTGTCATTGAATAGGCATTAAGCCTTTTTTTCGGAATCTTTAGTATTTTGTAATATGAAACTGGACTGAAGGCTTTATTATGGATTAGCTTGGATCTTGACAATCATTTAAAGGGTTTTAATCATATGGGGGATCGAATTGTTTGTCTGTGCTTCTATAAGAACGTATTTAAGTAGATGTTATCCCAATTTCACATGCAAATAGACCTTACTTTTTAATATAGTTTTAGTATTGTAACTAATACTAGGTAGTTTTTTATAGAAAAGGGGGGCAAAGGATCAATTTGAGCCTTTTTACAACTACCAACGCCTTTAACATCCACATAAGTAGTATGCCGATGCGTCGCCCTCCTCCCACCCTATGGGTCACAGACTAATCACAAAGCACACGAAACGCGACACTGAAGGTGTCACTTTACGGCAGTATTGTGTGAGCGATAGGTACCTGTACCCTGTAGTGTCATGTACCATGCATGGCACTACCTCTTCCTAAAATATATATTTTTTATATATAAGGTATATTTTACCATCAGGAAATTTTGATACACATTGGGACCATATCGTACTATTTTTTTTTAACTCAATAATGTTAGAGTTTGTGAACCATTTGACAAAGAAAATACTTCGGTTGTGGTTTCAACTTTGGACCAGTCATTGTCTCATCTGAAGTTCCACCGGCTGTACCTACTATAATGACCATAAATTCATGAAATACGTTTATTGTAATGTTGCAGTTATAGTTCACTAGCGATCCACCCCTGTTTCACCCGTGATGGAGCCGGATTGATACCGTAGCAATTTATACACTGAAACCTTCATCAGGAATTACACTAACCACGAGCGGAAACCGCATGAAAATCCATATAGTTGATTTCGAGAAAATCTATCGCATACAGCAGACAACTTCGATCTATAACATACCTAGATAATAATTCGTATTAAGGTATATTTCTTCTTTCCATTTTCCAAAAAATTGTCTGTATAGAAGGAAGCTGCGATCTGAAGTAATTTCATTTACTTTACACTTTTTTTATGTATAGAAAATATATAACGTAGAAATCAACAAGTAGTTTTCCGAACGCGGTTATCCATTGTAACATTCCTCATCATAATAATGAAGCCCTCGGACCTCTCTTAAGCTACGTTTGTGAGGAGCTTGAGACCCCTTGGTGGTGTGAAGGGGGCCACGCATCTGCATACCAGTTATGTGCACGCTTATCTCCGAAAAGCTCCGATTGCTCGTTTGCCCGCTAATAATATATAAATAAATATTTGTTGCTATTTCACTAAGAAACAGACTTGCCTGAAATTTGGCACAGATGCGGATGATGAAGTAGATTACATCATAGGCATAAAGAAAAAAAATGGTTCTGTTTAGGCGAGCAAAATCATGGGCAGTAGCAAACAATAAAAAATATTGCAAGTAAGTCCCAGAAAAAAGTCAGTCCGGCTTTCATGTTTTATGGAATGAATTTGCAAAAAGTGAAAGGCGAATCGCGGGCCACAGCTAGTATGGCCGGACGTAGCGAAGGCTGAAGGCTACCAGGCGATATCATGCCAAGAGCGGAAGTCGCCTGATAGATGGGCGTAAGCCTCCGACAAATTGGGCTTCCGGATGTACGTGAGAACATGTCGTAGGCCTCGGCGCGTCTGATTTATTCACATTGTAACGTTGTCTTCACATTGTATTTAGATTATAGCATTAAGGGACAAAGGAGTGGCCATGAACCTTTTGATTACTACCATCGACATTCACTTATTTCTTAGACAGATTTCTTGGGTTCCCTCCCTCCTCCCCTCCAGTGGGCCATATTTTATATTGCAAACGAGAGACTCCCCCTGGCCCTGATAATAATAGTTAAATAAGCTATTACAAACACTCTCATTTCGGTATCTCTGCCATCTGCGGTCTCTCTACCGAAAGAAACCTAAACCCAGTCTCGTCACCAGACGAGCACATATAGCAGTTCGATGCTGCTGGTAGATGCATTGGGCTTCCCTTCGCGTCCACAGCATAAATTCGGTTCAGGATGCAAAAAAAAGTTTGACTTAGCAGCAGTCTTCACAAGCTGCTCTTAGACTGCTGACAGTCTTAAACAGCTTGGCAGCGGTCTTAAAACAGCTTAGCAGCGGTATAAACTTCACCTTAGCTGGAGCACAGAAGCTGGTCCGGCAGCCCCCTCTGTATGTTGGCTGTATTTCTCTGTATAAGTCCAGTTGGAACTAGACGTTGTACGTTAAAAAGGGATAGTCAAAATTGAATTAAAATGAAATTTTTCAAATGACACAATATGGACGCACAAATGATTATATCTAGCAGAGTAAATTATTTTGAGTAAGTAAATTATTTTGAAATGTATTATACGTCAAAGCTAAAAGAGCGTTTATGTAACCTTTATTACAGTGTAAATGGGTTTATTGAAGCTACCACACCTTAAGAATTAGTTACTCATTCCAGACTTTTCCCCTTATTTCGTGCCTTAACTTATGCTGTGGAAGCGAAGAGACGCCACATACAGCTTCATTACATGACACGAGTGCTCGCCGGGCGGTGACAGTACATGCCAGACTACTTCTGTGCAATTAACATTTAACATTTAACTGATGGATTGAATTTCATACAAACATCTTAACGAACACTCTGAGTCTGTTACGCTGGTTCAATCCTACCCAGACCTGAGTCTGGGTAGGATTCGAACCGTCGGTAGAGATCCTTACTTTTATTAGGAGTGCCTATTATTCATATTTTTTTTAGAATCAAAATTCCTATTCAATCATGTACAGTTTTATGATTCTGTGAAAGATATAAATATAATCTTGCGTCTGTAAAAAATAAAATTGATTATAATGATAAATAAATAGTGTATAAAAAGAAAACGATACATTGGTAATATGTTGGAAATCCTTATTTTGAATCGATTCATAAAAATAAGCGGAATGAGATTCGAATTCGGCCTGTTTAGCGTAAAGTGGCTAATTTTCTATAACAAGCACATGAATTCAATCAAATTGGCTACTCAAAAGAGATGCCGAATTTATTGTAATTCTACTAAAATTATAATCCGACTATGTTCAAAATACGTTCAATATTTCTAGTGGACGGTGTGAGTATGCCTCGTTTATTTTATAACATTATCATCGGGTCCGTGTGAATTAAAAAAGAATGATTTGAGTACAGAGCAATGACTATTGTTTTTTTTTTTTTTTGTAAATATGATGTATACTATTAATATGATGCTGAAGAGTGTGTATGTTTGATTGTTTACGCAAATTGAATAGTCCTTTTATCGAGGAAGTCTACACATTATATATCACGCCACTGTGACCAAAAGGACCGGAGCAACGCGGGTTGATGTTAGTTTGCCAATATTGAGGTATCGTATGAGACATTTACGTACGCAAAGAGTTCAAACATAACTTGATAGAAATATGACAATGATAAATTAGACTTAAGTGTCATCAATGAAACAATGTTCACTACATCAGTCCACTGAAACAATGTTCACTACATCAGTCCACTGAAACAATGTTCACTACATCAGTCCACTGAAACAATGTTCACTACATCAGTCCAATGAAACATGTTCACTACATCAGTCCACTGAAACAATGTTCACTACATCAGTCCACTGAAACAATGTTCACTACATCAGTCCAATGAAACATGTTCACTACGATCGCTCTGTCTAGAGTACCACGAATCAGATAATGAAAAATAAGGGCTTTAATTGTGTACAAGTAAGTATTTGCTTTATGAATCAATGCACACATTGATATTATTATACACATATAACAGGATCAACAGCCTACATCTATACATATTATAACCCCTAAGGTTAAGGTTTATCTATCTAACTGTCTATCTATACACGATTTTCTCCAAAATTTTTTGTATGGATTTCCTTGCGGTTTTCAAACGTAGACAGATTGATTGGCGTAGAAGGACAGTGGGTAAAAGATGCAACATTATAGTATCCATCGGCTTCTATAGCCGTTAACTATCACTTAACTTATTATTTTTCCCAATAGTATCTTTTTCTAGTATTGGGGATTTACAAACGAGACGGCTTTTTTTTTTGACGGCTAACAACGACTATAGATATCAGTACAATAGTTACACAATTGTGTTAACCTCGTTTACTCTTCCAATGGACCACCGGAAACCCGTAAACCGCACGTATCGTTAAAAAAATCGAAATAGCTGTTACTTTACTTCGGTATTATGTTAGCAAGAGGTAGCTCCCTGGTCGCGCCGGCCCAATTCGGCCGCAATCCTACCTAGTAGGCAGAAATTGATAGCTCTCTGTTGGGCATTACTCTATGGCTACTAAACCGACAATCGGCACGCTTTAGTCAGCTAAGTGTGCCCTGCGGCGCAATTTGAATCAGGAGCTGGCAAGAGAGAGTAGGAATTACTTAAAAGCAGCCTACCAATGCAAACAAACAGAAATTGATTTACCTCTTGTGCGTAGGATAAAGCAATGCTCTCGCGTTTCGTGCGGTTTTATGTGCTTGCAGTGTGTAAAGCGTCTATATATAAGCGTCACTATAGCGGAATCGATATCACTCTAGTGGAATCGGGGTATATATATATATATATATATATATATATATATATATATATTACGGTTTTGCGCCACGTTCTCAAGTAAACCTCGTGTTTTCATTCATTCATTCATTGCAGGAGAATTGGGCAGGTACGACCGGGGAGGCATCTCTCGCTCACTTGACACCGCAGTAAACCGACAGCTGTGTTGTCATGTTTCGTGTATTTTGTATATATATTGTGTGTATTTGTTAGTATCCGGTGGTCCATTAGAGAGGGAGGGGAGGCGGCAAAAGAGGACAACTCATCTGCATGACGATATTGCGGATATCTGTCGTCATCATCAAGAGGTTTCGATTGCGTGTTTGTACCCATATTCTGTAAAGAAATGCATATTAATTACTATGGGCACGACTCCGACACCTTGTATGCGCTCTTATACTATAAGTATGTGTACCTTTATTATTTTAATATGTATTGTACCTCTTATGAACAAGTACGATTCTTCTTTTATCGCTAAATCAAATTCAAAAAGAGAATGGAACAATCACAATGTATATTCTAGAAACAATTTGAAAATAGAATCGAAAGTTGTTGCGGGCCGTTATTTTAAATTATCTTTCCCCGTACACATGTTGCCTTACTTTGTACGGTATACATAATGCAGTGAAGGAAGATGCGGTTTTCGTGGTTTTGCTTTAAATAAATAATAGTGTTTAATACTTCTTAACCTCTTTCATTCTATTGTCATCGCACTGAATAGCGACGCGGAAGTTTCCAGATCTTAGTAGCTACTCGAGTGTCAGTAGTTGAGTCTTTAAAAACTCGACACCATTTTAACATTCAATTATAATGTCGTCCTAGCTGAATTTCGGCCACGGACTACCACGGCAAAATGCACAGGACATATTAAAGTGAGCGACTCTGTGCGCATATACTGGTGCACTGTTCCTGATTGTCTTATTCCGATGGGACGGCAATCCGATGCGACCGGAGAGAAACCAGGCACAGAACCGGCGACAGGGTAACACCGAGGTACGCAGGTGTAACACCGCTAATTTTCTGACTACGGACTACAATTAGAAATTTAAAAATCCCAAGAACTCTTTGAATTTTACACACTGTGGTAGAACGTGCGTACCACTTGACCACAAGGTGGTACCTAACATCTATACATATTATAAAACAGAGTCCCTCATGTGATCGGCTTTCACCAAATTTACTGGACGGATTCTCATGCGGTCTTCACCGTTCGATAGCTTGCTTGCCGTGGAAAGTTTTAGCACATAATTTGCCCCTGTTATTTAGGCACGAAACCAGATTATCAGTATGTCTTAGACCAGAGGTCTAGTCTAAGACATACCGATAATCTGCTAAAATGATGTTTTTATTGCTATGACCATACTGGAATATCTATTACTTCGAGTATTTTTAGATTATTGAATCCCCTCATGGCAATGAGCTACTCCGTCCAGGATATATCGGTTTATAAATTGTAAATTAATTATAATTTTAAAAATATCTACCTATTTTAATTTGAAGTCAAAGAAGAGGAACAATTGAGCTTCTGTTACTCCTGGGACACCGAGGAACCCGTGGTGGAATTTTGACGTTCAAGAAGAGATTTCTAAGAACAAAATATTTTAAATTCCATTCATTGCGCACCGGTATTTATAGATACCATGAAACGCGACAACATAGCTGTTATCATGCGGCGGTATCGTTTATGCATTTAATCATCAATAGAACTACCTCTTGCTAATATGAGTGTTGCGCAAGTAATCCTCCAATCACCCACTGAAAGCAAGATTTTCAATCTCTATACCATCAATGAAGTGAGGATATCTAAATAATGTTTAGTAAGAGGTAGTGCCAAGCTGCATAGGAGGAAGTAGTGCCATGCATTGCGCATGACACTACATCTTCCTATGCAACGGAATTGGGCCGGCACGAACGGGGAGCTACCTCTCGCTCACTTGATACCGCCGTACCTACGGTGTCGCGTTTCGTGCGGTTTGCAAGTAGCCGGTGGCCCATAGATGGGAGGAGAAAAGGAGGCCAACGCATCGGCTTAATTATGCTGATGTTCATTGGCGTCAATAGTCGTGGAAAGGGTCCGATTGCTCGTTGGTCCACCTACAAAAAAAATCCTTCCTCGTTCTCGAACTTCCATTTAAGGCAAGTCACGGTACACTGCATGTTAAGTGTACTGCTATCATGTCCAGTTACTATTCATGAAAAGAAAATAACCGGCGGTTATCGGGTTTCCAACTGAGAAATTAGGCTTCAACAAAGAGCATTAAGAGCTTGTTAAAAACTACCGAAGATGCCCAAAAGTTGGCACAATATAACATCCGGTACAAAGAATTAACTAATTCTCGGACCTGTTCAGCCATAGTGGTTGGGAAGCTTAAAATTACACACTACTTAACAAGAGCTTACAATAAAAGCTTCAACGATTAGTGGAGATTATAACGGAGCTTCGGTAATCGGTAGGAAAGATTTTCGATGCTCCTTTATTTCCAAGGAAACGAGTGTTGCTTTATGTGAAAGAAAATATAAAGTATAGAATAATCATATTGTTTTTGAGAGTGTTGAACTATATAAGGCAAGTCACAAAAGCTTTCGATAAATTGTTATCAATAATTTCACACATTTAAGCACTTGGTTTTTAAAGGCAACCAGGAAGGAGGTAGTGCAATGCTGCATAGGAAAAGGTAGTGATATGCATACTGCATGACACTACATCCCCCTATGCAACGGAATTGGGCTGACATGACAGGAGAGGTACCTCCCGCTTACATAATACCGCCGTAAAGTGACATTTTCAGTGTCGCGTTTCGTGTGGTTTGTGGGTAGCCGGTGGCCCATTGTGGGAGGGAGGGTAACGCATCGGCATAGTAGTTATGTGGATGCTCATGGGCGTCGGTAGTCGTCAAAATGCTCCGATTGCTCGTTTGCACCCTATTATATATAAAAAAACAAGTTACATTAAAGACGCAGACATCATGACCGTATTAAAGAAAGGCACAAAAGAACTAAACTTGCGTATTCTATAAGCCAAGAGGAAGTTATCTATGGCATAGATGCCTACGCCAGGGTCATATCATCCTATATTAATTATAGAAAAATTGAAGCTGTGTTACGCAGTAAAAGTTCTGTGTCCCAGAGGAGTCCGCAGCGAGCTGTAACTATCCAAGAGATGGAAGCAGTTCTTACTATAACTTATTCTAACTAAAGGCTTGGTTAATTTGAAATAAATATAAATACGAATTATTGTATGTATCTTTCTTATTTCTCCACGCAGAAACTACTTAATAGATATTCAATTAATTTTGTACCGAATGTAACGAAAAAAAAATCCTTCGAATAAATTTAACACCGGTAAAACCGCGGAGCGCAACCAGTTATTATCTGATAACGTAACTTCCGGAAGACTTATTCAATTTATATGAAAATGTCATGGAATATTGGCGTTCAGTGAGAGATGATGTCCATTCCGAATTCCTTTTCGAAGTGCACGAGGAACGATGGGTGAGGCTCGTGATGATGATAGATGTTCTAGATGATAACGGTTTAACGCAAACAACAAACGTACGTTCTCATTACGTAATGTATAAAGACATTGGTCAGGATCCAGACGTGGGCACGATTAGTGTAATCGCGGCATCTCCCAGGTGCGGCCTCGCGCGATAAGCGAGCGGCGAGCGGAGCGGAACACGCACCTGCGCACGCGCCGACGGCACGGGCCGGTAGGGATGCGCCGCCATCGATGAACTGGTGTCATTGCTATAACTTTCATAATACTTTGCAGTCTGTGTAATGACCAAGAAACTGCTCTCTCTTATCAGTGGTCCAACTAATCAGGCGAAGGAAGACAACAGGACACCAT